>WWPM01019067.1:0-11935 GCA_023279145.1 Glomeris maerens | reverse complement strand
ACATTTCGTAAATTAGACTTGGAATTTAGACACCTTGTTAGCTGGACTCAGACTTTATACACTCATTACTCTAGCTTAAAATTTATACTTTATTAGTTCCATCTTGTTACTCGCTACACTTGTATTCAAACACTCCGGTACATTACTTTTTTTGTAACTTTAATCCTGTCATGCACCTCTACTGTTTCCACTTCTCACACAAAACCCAACACAAAATTGCAAAACAAGCTTCCAAACATAACTTTTATACACATATATTTTACTGAACAACAAATATTTTTGCGATGGCAATATAAACTGGACATTAAACTTTTACTTACTGTGTATCCGCCTTCAACTTTGCAGTTTCCGTAGGAAAGGATGAAGGGATTAGGGGGGAAATACCAAACATAGGGACCAATGAGGAGTCGGCTAACGTTTTCAGGCTTTCGGCATTTTCCCCCCTAATCCCTTCATCCCCCTAAGGAAACTGCAAAGTTGAAGGCAGATACACAGTAGTCAAATGTTTTAAGAAGAATACCAAGAATTTTACAAGATACAAAGTGGTAGAACACAGTTGAAATTTTTAAGCAAATATTGCCAGAAACTCCACTGACAATGCCCAAAAAATGTCCAAATCAGATTAAATACTATTTTACATGAGAGATAGTTACTAATTCCTTAGTAATTATCATTCATAACCTTTGCCAAAAGAGGCAGTTAACAACAGGGAATGATGTACATCCTTCCCTTGTCTTTTGGCAAAGGTTGTAAATAGTATTTAATCTGATTATTAAAAGGCTGTAAATGGTATTAATATGATTTGGACATATTTTTTGGGCAGTGGGCGTATTCGGCAATTCATCGCCTGTCGCCAGGATTCTTGAGCTTTGACCAGAAAAGTTGTCCGGCAATCCATCTGGGCCTCAGAATCAGAACAGGTTTTTCGTCTGGCAAATCAAATTTCTGAGGAGTGACGTAATTTTTGCTGACAGCCGTGCCAGACGCCCTTTCCTTCCTGGCTCGCCTCAGAAAGAAGATGGCGGCGCCCATGCAATGTTCGGTCGAATACGAAGGGTCGTAATTTTAAGGGGCTGTCCATTTAATACGTACTCATTTTCAGCCAATTTTACACCCCCTTCCCCCTTCCGTACGCAGGCGTCACACTCAACCCAACCCCCTCCCTCCGTACGTACACATTGACGAAAAATATGACTCATCAAAATTTTTATTTTCCATTATTTATTTATATGACAAGTTGTTATTTTTTTACTGCACACTGGTATTCAAATTTAGTACACACAAAGTAGCTAAATTTCTTCACAAAATGCGGTTTTAGCCCAAGTTTTCAATTGCGAGCGCTGAGTGCATGGTGTACGTACACTTGGAAGAAATCCCCCCTCCCCCCCAGTACGCATGCGTCACATTTCCTGCCACCCCTCCCCCCCTCCCCTGTGCGTACGTATTAAATGGACAGCCCCTAACATGCCATCACAACTGCATGACGCGTAATCCGCCATTTTGAATCCAGCCGTAGCAGAAATTTGTGGTCGGCAATCCGGATAAATTAGCGCCAGAAATGGCCCAGAAACGACGTCACACGTTCTGGCGACTAACCCAGCCAGCAAGCAACCAGTATGAATTGCCGAATACGCCCATTGTCAGTGGAGTTTCTGGCAAAAACCAGAAGTGACATCATCAGATTGATATATATCGGTACGTACCGGTACGTATTTAGGGTGAAATCCGTTCTATCTGATGCGCGAATGGTCCATCAGAGTGACGTCACAGGCGGTAAGTATGACTTTTAAGGAAGGAAGCAGTCTTTTTCTGTTGCTAATATTATGCTGCTCTCCCCCACCTACCAAATTTAACCTGGGTAATGATGAATATATTTTTCAAATGTTTTCTCCTAATTGGGTAATGTTATTGGTATTTTGGACTTGTTCTTATTAAACACTCTACTGCAAGTATTACCCATCTTAATAATCATTTTGTCCAGGCCTAACAGTTTTCAAATTTAGTGCGTTTCTAAACCTTTGATTGTGGCATTTTACCCCTTGTTCAGGTTTATAGTATTTCGTTTGTTTTGCCTTATAATATTTGCTTCAAAATTTCAACTGCGTTCTACCACTTTGTATCTTGTAAAATTCTTGGTATTCTTCTTAAAACATTTGACTAAGTAAAAGTTTAATGTCCAGTAAAAAATTGTCATCGTAAAAATATTTGTTGTTCAGTAAAATATATGTGTATAAGAGTTATGTTTGGAAGCTTGTTTTGCAATTTTGTGTTGGGTTTTGTGTGAAAAGTGGAAACAGTAGAGGTGACAGGGTTAAAGTTACAAAAAAAGCAATGTACAATGAAAGCTCGCTAATTCGGACCCCGCAGATCCGGACGCCCACTAATCCGGACTGGCAAAATAACTAAAAAACATAAATGAAATGATTAAAAAACAAATAAAATAATTAAAAAACAAATAAAATAATTAAAAACAAATTAAAAAATTAAAAAACAAATTAAATAATTAAAAAAACAAATAAAATAATTAGAAAACATAAATAAAACAATTAAAAACACATAAATGATTATTTTGCTCCTACTTTGCAACTGTTTCCCTTCTTAAATGTTTAAAATACTGTACGTACACATGAAATAAATGTCTGTTTTATTGGTTGCTTTTAGCATATGCAAAACATTAACAATTTTTTTCCGGTTAAAAATATGTACTTTGGCTAATTCGG
Source organism: Glomeris maerens (assembly GCA_023279145.1). NCBI lineage: Eukaryota > Metazoa > Arthropoda > Diplopoda > Glomerida > Glomeridae > Glomeris > Glomeris maerens. The sequence goes on along the minus strand of WWPM01019067.1, from coordinate 9,215 downwards.
ACTTTCATTAATCCGGACGACCTCCGGTCCCACCAAGTCCGGATTAGCGAGCTTCTACTGTACTGGAGTGTTTGAATATTAGTGTAGCGAGTAACAAAATGTAACTAATAAAGTATAAATTTTAAGCTAGAGTAATGAGTGTATAAAGTCTGAGTCCAGCTAAGGGGTCGTTCAACAATGACGTCATCGAAGTAGGTAGGTCGGTCGGTCAGTTGAAAGTGACCAAAGATGATGGAAGTGGGTAGGTGGTTTGTCAGTAGGTGACGTCATAATATTTAACATAGAATTAAATAAGAACTTGGGAACAATTTTTAATGTCTATCTTCGTTTCTGTGAAGTTTTGTAGTTTTTAATAAATAAGACCGGTATGAACAATTGGTTTCTTTCTCATTATTTGATTTCTGCTTTGGAGTTTTATTTCAAAATAAATGACGAAATATTCGGGAGGTAGGTAGTTGGGTAAGCAAAAAATGACAAATGATGACAGAGGGAGGTAGGTCGGTCTTTTGAGGGCAAGTCTAATTTACGAAATGTATAACGTTCATGTGTTAAGTCACCAACAATCATATGAAATCTAATCTGTGTGCATGTGCATTGGTTTGAAAGCTGAAGTTGCAGAGTGAAAGTGATAAAGTAAAAGTTCAAAGGTCACCAAGTGTGAAAAGACTTACTTACATTTGAGTAAATGTGTAGTATGGAACACAGAGTATGTGTGTAAATAAGGTTATACTATATTGGATTGTGTATAATACTATAATAAGTTGATAGTGTATAGCTAATAAAAAAGCATGAATCTTAGTTTGGGATATTGATATTACATGTACACTACAAATAACAGGCTAGAAATCATCCAGCTGCATGTAATGCTAAAGTTAAAAATGAGGGGGAAAGTGCAGATAATGCATAACAGATGTATTGTGCATAGTGCATAAATGTACAGTAGGACCACGATATAGCATTGCGGTCAAATGCAAAATTTTTCAACATTATAAGCGGGATTTGTTAAATGCGGACTTTTTTTGTTGGCATTCTGAAAGTCTGTTAAATTGGATTTATATGTTATAAGCGGAATAACGTTGTAAGCGGGAGACGCTATAAGCGGGTCTTACTGTATATGCTGTATGTATTGCATATTGTAATTCCTTGGCTCTACGCAGTCAATGGAAAATATATGAATGAGACATGAATAAAGTATAGATGAATCATACAGTCATGTTGTGACGGTTCCGCTCTTTTGCGAACCATCATGGTTCTCTTACCACCTAAACACTGCTCGGTTTCTTCCTTACATTCGTATTACGCGCCGATCGCTGCTATTTGCCGATTCACGAAGATAGGCTCCGCCCACTCGCTATACGTAAAAGCGCAGAGTTCGTTAATATCGCCGCAACGATCGTAAATAAGGCTATACATCGATCTAATATTCCGCTAGTAATCTGAGCTCAACATAGATACAACTTTATTAACTCATATATACCAGGTGATTCAGTGAAGTGTGGCAATACCTCTGGGAGGGGTAGGGGGCACCGTGACGACTCAAAATGATCTATCAATGTGGGGTCGGAAATGCTTCCCTCAGGTGCTAGGTGGCGCCGCACGTTGAGTCCATGCTTTCCTGTAGAGGATCGCCATTTTGTAAAAGGAGACCAAGCTAACAGGATGGCTGAGTATACCAACACCGGAGTATACCAACACGATGGAGCCCCGGCCCATTTCAGCCGAGCCGTTCGGGACTACCTGGATGTTACATGGGGCCAACATTGGATTGGACGTGGTGGTCCCGTGCGTTGGCCTGCTCGGTCACCAGACATGTCATGCCTTGATTTTTATTTCTGGGGTCACATGAAAACACTGGTGTATGACACTCCTATTGACAACGCTGACGAGCTGGTTGCAAGGATCGCTGCAGCCGCCGGCCAAGTTCGAGATCGTCCAGGAATATTCCACAACATTCGGGATTCCATGCGGCGCAGATGCGAGGCCTGCATTTCAGCCTGTGGAGGACATTTTGAACACTTTCTGCGACCTGGGTTCCATTTGTTTCTGTACATTTCGGATTACAATAAATTTCATTCTCCATCACTGTTTTGGTTTACATTACCGGTTCAGGGAAGCATTTCCGACTTCACATTGATGGATCATTTTGAGACATCATGGTGCCCCCTACCCCTGCCAGAAGTATTGCCACACTTCACTGAATAACCCTGTATAAGTTATCAATCACATAACTTTACTAGAAAGATCGACAAGTTCAACCTGCAGGACTTTATACTACTATGCTAACTCGCTATACTCACAGTGTAATCGCTTAGTTCGCTACTTGGCCACCGAGCGCCACTCCCACGTGACCGCCGTCCATGACATAACTCTGTTAACCGTAGCGCCATAGCCTGCCATTTTGAACATGTACCTCCGCCATCTTGATCAGCCACCATCACGGGTCATCCCCATTTATGCAGGGAGAAACTGTTGCCTCCGCCCTGGGGCCGTATACCAGATTTTCCCACCTGTGGCGCTGTATCTCTTTATGCATATCGCACCTGGCCTGAGACGGCATTCCATTTAGCGTCATCACTAATCCGTTAGGCCACGCCTCCCATTGTGTATTTTACTACATAAGGAGCAGCTTCTCAGTCTAAACGTCAGACGGAGAGCTGCCTCCTGCAGCATTCATTGGCCTTACGGAGCCCACCTCTGGTACTTTTCCAGTAGCATCCAATCTGTCTTCTTCCCACTCTGAACCATTGCAGAAAACTCTAGATTAAAGAAATTAGGTCTATCCTGAGTCTCGCCATTCTGTCACTCACCGCGTTACGGTCACCATCGGCTACGACACCGGGAGCAGAGCAACTTTGGGTCCAGCACACACCAGCAACGGTCTTCTCCACAAGCACCCGACGTCAACTGATGCTGTTGCAGCAGACATCCAAAATCTAGATCCATCACTGCGAAGGACATCGCCAAGACTGGAAGACATCAAGGCCCTAGAAACTCTTCTCCCTGGCTGCCACTAATCTAGGTTCCTCCACGGACACCACCGGTGCCTTGTATCTCCAAGCTGTATCGGAACGCCTGCCTACTAACTGCGATATCTCTAAGCCTACTTCGCAAAGGAAGCCGAGAGAGTCCGTGAAGTTCGCTCAGCCACCGCAAGTCACCCACCGTGAGAAGCAGAGCGTCGAGCTCGTCCGTCTTCATTTCACCTTTTGAATGACCGTCCCAACTAACCGAGAATAAATAATTAATTGCGTAAAATTATCTGAAGTCTACGCGACATCAGCTTAGCCTGGACTAAGAAAGCCGGACCGCCACCCAATAAAAGCGACGACACGACGCAATGTGCACAATACTATACTTGATTGGGCATAACTAATATTACATGACACGAGCTTGTGGGGTGAAATGCGGTGCAAAAGTTAAGAACGAAAGTTAAGAACGGTTAATGTAAAATATATGGATGCTGGTGTGTAGAGTATTAGATAATTAAAGTGTAATTGTACAGATGTATGTAAAGGAAGAGTCAATAAGCTTATCTCGTGTAAAAATAGCATAAGTTACAAAATAACAGTGAAAAAGTTATATGTATAAATCAAGTAAATGTGTGTGATTTGTTTGTGCGTTGTGTGTGTTTTGATCTGGCGATTGGTTGTTTGTGTGTGAATTTGCAAGTGTTGTGTTTGTTTTGTGTGCGTGATTGCAAGTTTTGCTGTGCTGTGTGTTGTGTGATTTGTTCAAGTGTTTGGTGGTTCATGTTTTGCTTTGTGTGTTTTGGTGCACGAGTTTTGGTGTGCAACTTTTGTTTGCAAGTTTTTTTGGCCTACATGTTTTGGTTTATATGTTTCGATGTGCATGATTTCTTGTATATGTTTTGGTTTTCATGTTTTTTGGTTTGCATGTTTTGTTGCATGAGTTTCGGTGTGCAACTTTGGTTTGCAAGTTTAGTTTGCAAGATTTGGTATGCAATTTTTGTTTGCAAGATTTGGTTTGCAACTTTTTGTGTGCCAGTTTGTGTTGGTGTATGTGTTTTTACATGTAATGAGTAATAAGGTGAGAAAAGTCAAAGTGCATGTCATGATGCATTTGATTTTAAAAGTGTCTGTACAGAGTAACAATAACATTTAAAGCGGCGGAGTTTAAGCAAGAGAGTTACAGTTACTGAGTTTAGACAGAGTTTAAGTGATTGAGTTAAAGCGATAGCGTTAAAGCGAGATAGTTAAGTCGACCGCGTTTATGCGAGCGAGTTTTTGCCTTTTCCACCTACGGAATGCCAAAAGTATAGTGCATTCCCTCCAAGTATGTTAAAAAAAGCCTTGTAAATTCCACACTATTCAACGTTTGACCTTGAAATATATCACACCAAAGTAGGACATGTTTTAAAGTTTTAGTAAAGCCAGTAAATACGACCTCCATTCCATATTTAAATTGATACTCACAGCACTCTTGTTACCTTTTTGTCATTCTCTACAATGCCTGAAATGTTAAATTTACATGTATTTGGTCCAATACCGATGTGTCGATATACTATTCGACACGTCATTTTAGTTGATACACCACCTGACCATAATTATTATTTTTGTAATACCGTTGTCTTTTTTATCATCATCTACATTGACTCAATGGTAAGATTAACATGCATTTGGCTTGATACTGCAATGTCCCGATATACAGTCCGATACAGCATTTTAGTTAATATGCTAGCTCAACATCACTATTAATGTTCTATTACAGTACATAGTTAGTGAATACTCTTGCTTGTTGTTGTTGTTTTCATGTATTTTGTTCAGATTCAATGGTTGATACCGATATGTATCGATACACTACCCGATACAAGCTTTTAGTTGATTCCCTGCCACTTTACAATGATAATTAGTTTTCAAATAAACCTAGTGCAGAGAAACCAATTCTCAAGGTCTCAGCTAATGCACACCAGTAGTGTAAACAAAACAATACACTTCTCATTGCTATTTCCAAAAGAACAGGACTTTTCTTCCACCCGGTATGCCTAATAACAGCCATTAAGGACCAAAATATTCAAATTTCACAAACATTGTTGTATTTTAGCATTAGTTTTGTGTATTAATAGAGTGAATTCTCATTTACACGTCCTTGGTGTATTCTCTCTCACTCCTTGTTTTAGTTCATATACATTTTTACTCTCAAAGAGTCTTGCATTTTGCAAGCAAACTTGTCAAATGCAAGACAGAAGTGTGATATCCATTAGGGGGTAATAAAGGGGTTAAGGAAAGAGACTTGGGTGTTTTGTCAGTGGCCACCTGCAGATGAATTTAGCCCTTACTCCCACTTTGCCCACCAACACTTTTAAGACAAGAAAACAAGATGGCGTCTCATAGCATTATATTATTATTATTTATTCAGTCATATTATTATTATTATTTAGTCCATTATGTTATTACTATTATTTATTCAGTTATATTATTATTATTGTTATTGTAATTATTATTGCCTATGATTCATTTTAATTGAAATATTCCGTTGTAGAAATTAGCATATTTCGAATTAGAAAGTTATTGATGTACATTGGTTTTTTATTTCTTACTCCTCCCACAATGTCACACCCTTCATGTTTAATTAAGATGATATAATCGCTAATGAATTAAATTATGGGAATTAAAAGGGTTAGAGGCTAAATACGTAAAGAAAACGGATTAGTGATGATTTTTTATTGTAATTATTCCTATTATTTTATTATTAATTAATTCACAAAAATAAGCTTCAGCAACAACTCCAGCATCCATTATGACGTCACAAGAACGGATGGGAAAATGGGTGGTGTCATAAAATCATAACATCACCAAACTACACAAAATTCAAGTTTCCCGCGAAAGGAAAAGGGGCGTGGCCTCATATGACGTGGCGCGTTTCTATTGGTCGAGGAATGGTACGTTCCTATTGGTCGGTTTATGCCCTGAGGCGTGATGACGTCACTTTCGTCCCTACTATCACTACCCTTCCACCCCCCACCCCTAAAAATGGGAACGACTTACTTCCGCCGGTAAAGGGCCTTCCCATACTACTCTCTCTTTTTCCCTACATTCTCTCAACTCCTCCATTAAATCAGTTTAATTACCATTTCTCTAAACTGCTATCCCTACCAGCTTCTCTCCACCTATTCTTATACTCATTTTCAGCAACTGTTTCCCGATAATTATTGGTTTTCTCTCTTCAAGTTCTCTTCAAATTCCAATTAATATACCACCCTTTGCTCTCCCCTTAGTTTTCTCCTTCACTGCCAGTCGATTTGTCCATCTATACTCTCCTCCTAATTTCTCTTTCCATCTCTCCCGCTCCTCACTCATAACCATGTCTCTATCAAAATTATGGCTTCATACTCATATACAAAGCTCCAAATTTCTGGATTTATTTTTTACCCCGGCCACGTTCCACAACAACCACCTTATTTTCTTCCCCCCTTTTCTCTAGATTTTTATCTTCGGCAAAACCTTTTCTCTCAGAGCTTGCTTCTCCTCGTCCCAATACCATTCTCACCCATCTATCGCCATACTTGCCATCTTCACTTTTGCAACAATGGAATGCAGTTTTTAACCTATGGGCTTTTTTCTATAGTGCTCTATGGGAAATGACTACAGAGCCATCGATGGACTATGCTGAAACTACACGTGGGGCAACAGGCACGGTAATCCCATTTGTTCTAGCTTGTGGCCTGACCATGCGTCACGACGAAAAACGACGAAACAACGATGGCACAGTTACGGCACTAACATGTGTTCGTGCTATTTAGTGGTTTAATTCTTATTCTAACGTTTTATGCTATTAATTCATGCATTACTAGCTAGAATATAAAATCGATAAACTATTGTAACAGTTGTTTACAAGCGACAAATTAAAGAACAGTTTATTTTGTGCTTCTATGTAGTTTGTCTATCTTTTAGGCTGACAAGGAAAGGACCACATTGAAGGGAAACATAATGATGATTCTTATGTAACATCTTATTCAGCTTTTTATGCTGAACAAGATAGACGTTATCTTAACCCCAAATCCGCAACACAATTAGCAAGAAATATAATGAAAACTCAAAATTGGTAGTTCGAGCTCTTTGGTTAAGATTGCAGCATGCGTGCATACACACAAACGCATCTTATGTCCACACATGATTGATGCGCCTCTTTCTTCCAGTTGTCGACACCGTTGCATTACGCTAGATTGCAATAGGCGAGCATTTATTTTTTTGCAGATTGGTTTCTATTTTATTTGAGAAACTTAAATTAAAAAAATAGTGAAATTTAAACATGCATGTGTTCGGTTCATCCTGCATCTGAAAATTTCCAATTACAATTCAGCAGATTAGAAATTACATAAAATTATACTCCTGTTTTCAGCTGTTGGTGTTCATTTCAGGGTGCGTAAAACTATTATATTTATTGAGGAAATCGTACAATTTTAATAAATTGCACACAACCACAAAATTGGAAATTGTAAAAACAATACCATGGGCAAACTACGGCCCGCAGGACGCATGCGGCCCGTAGGCATGTGCATGTTGCTATCCTACGCCGATGTTAATTTTGTAGATTATAATTTTTGATATATTTTTGAAATTTTATTCCGAGTATTTCATTCAAATATATGGGAAATGAATTACTTTTTATGGCTAAAATATACAGTCATTCAAAAAAGAGTGACTCGATTGCCAAGTTATATTTCTCAACATTTGTTAATCATTGAAATAGGAGGATTTTTAGTTTGCAGTGATAGAAACATGTGGCTGTCATCTTAGTTATTAAAATGGTGTCGGTTCAAAAAAATTATTTAGTTTTCTAAAATGCAATCGGTTGAAACAGTTCAGTAGGGAGCTCAATATCAAGCCGCGTTTATCGTTAAACATTCATCGATGGTATGGACAATTTTAATTATCCTGCATAATAAATTACAGAACTTCCTCTGTCAGGTAAATCACTATTTTTTTTTAATGATTAACCGGTATACCGAGAAATACGGATTTGAAATCGGGAAATTCTTTTTTAATAACCCTGCATATGCTGCCACTGAAATACAATAAAGTTTTCAATGTGGCCCTCTGTAGAAAAACTTTGCCCAACCCTGCCATAATCCAATGAGATTATCATTGTTGTCACAGAATAAACAAATAAAATAAAAACCATTTTAAAAAACACATTTTACAAATGTACTAAAAATTTAAAAATAATTTGCACCCATTTCAAAATTTTCAAAGGAAAACTTGGGGCGCATTTGTCTCTTTACGGATGAGATGTATATAGTGATTTTTGTATTATTTTATCCTTTTTAGTTATAAGTTGTCAAAAACTTTGTGTGAGTGTGGGTCGCAGCGCTATAAGTTGTTTGTAAAACGTTTTCAAGCGTCCCTTGAAAACTCTGTGTAAGTCGCTTATACCATAACCCCCTGGGTGGCGCTTATACTCGACAACGAAGCATCCGTTACGGACCGGTCCACTGCTGTCCGGGGAGGGGAGAAGTGAAACGTTGGCCGCTTGTCTGTGTGTTCAAGAATGGATAAATTCGTAATTTATTGTAAATGGTGTTGAGAACAGGAAACAAACGATGGATTACTGTTTTTTCTCTTGGAAAGTGAGCTTTCCAGAAATTGTGAGAAAAATAGGTGGTTGCATGGAAAAGTGGGTAATTTGTCGATTTTACGCGGCGCGGACAGGCGGACAAACACTACAGCAAGCTAAGTAAAACCAAGAGTGGATGAATAGGTTAGAGTATGCAACTGCCATAGGGCCCATTGCTGATAGCGCCTTGGAGCGTCCCCTCGGAATTCGTCGGCCATTTTCGCAATAAACTCGCTCCCCCACGACCCTTTGACATCACGAATCTGTCCGGTGACGTCACGAAAGCGTGGCGTTGTTACCAACGTTTCTTACATTTCGACCACTAGCAAAATTGCTGGAAATGTACACATGTTATTTGTCATCCGATTTTCTTGCGATTATCTATTTGTAGGGAGAAAGGGTGCTAATTGGATTAAGAAAAAGCCTGAAATGATTTTTGCAGATTTCTTTAAAAACGGTTTTACATAACGTTTGTTGCCAGAATTGTGCCGGGCATGGTCAGTTATGGCAGAAAACAAACTTGAAGCAAGAAAATCGGATGATAAATAACATGTGTACATTTCCAGAAATTTTGCTGAAACTTTTCTATAATTTAGAAATTGTGAAGGAGGGAAGGATTGGAGATTCGAACCTTTTGTCCG
>WWPM01019066.1:0-15103 GCA_023279145.1 Glomeris maerens | reverse complement strand
TTGCCAAATATTGTAAAGAATCTTTGTGCTTCAATTAAGGCTAACACGTATTGAAATATTATTTCTAATCAGCTTAACAGAGTTTACATCATATTTGACTTCCCCGTAACTGTATCCATGTTGAAAGTGTGGAACTACGTTAAAACTCCATCAAGAGGCGTTAAGGAAATTGGGGCGAGTACTTGTGATCACCAAATGAAGTTTTCAAACAATACAGTAGAATCCCGGTTATCCGATTCCCAGTTATCCGATGCTCCGTGTTAACCGCGGTGCATGTCACAACCGAGGGCTCCGTGTTAACCGCAATGTCACCGCGGTTAAACCGGAAATACTCTGATAAACCGCTCGGATAAGCCGAACTTTGGGTGACCGTCGTTTTGCCACGTCTAACAAAGATTCAGTTGCTCTTTAGACAGCAGAGGCATAATGTAAATTTCTTTATATATGTATAGTACATACATAATATGTACAGTACGTACAGTGTGTAAATTGTAAAATAATGTTTTTTGATGATGCTCTGTGTTATCCGTTTTTTTATTATCCGTGGAAGGCCGAGCCCCGACCCCCCGCGGATAATCAAGACTCTACTGTATTTCAATTTAGAAATGCTTCAATTGCAATTTGGTTTCAGGTTCTTGTCGATGATTTGCTTGTGTATCACGGAGTTTTAACGCGTGCTCCGTGGGACACGGACACTTCTGTCGTTAGCAATATAATTACATTTGCGAGAGATGAAAACACAGAAATAAGCCAGTAAGTACTGTATGTTGGATGATATGTTATATCTTGCAAGTAATTTAATTGAAATATTCACAGGAATCACGAATTGCGTTCCCCAAGTGATAACGGTGTAACACACGAATCTTGCCCAAGAGTGATTGATCAGGGTAAGATGGTACTAAAGAAAATGGGCATCTTGCACTTGAATTTAAACTTTTCATTTCAGCTCTTCGTCCGATGACTAGTCTGCCATCAAAAACCACAACAAAGAAACTACTTCCCAATCGGTAATAACAATGGCAATCGTACTTTACCAAAACTCATCCGATGTAGTTTCTCGTTAAAGAATTTGTATTAATTTATTTTTTCGAGTAATTAAAATTGCCTTTTCGATGTGACTAGTTCGTGTGAAACATTTGCAAAACGAAGTATCAAAGAGACTGCAAACAGGTAGGGAACTACCACATTTATTCATTTCACTAGATATACAACTGCAGCTCAACAAATACTTTCATACATGTTGAAATTGAACAATTTATAATGCTGCATAGGTGCAGCCTCTACATATTTCGCCATTTCCTTTAGATCTTCCCTGGGAAAGTGCCTTTTTCTATTTGGTCATCCCATTTTTCAACCTAAAATCAAATACAAACAAAGATTGTTAAACAAATGAACAGTTAGCAGAGGAGGGGATTAGCTATTAGCTTACCCATTCATTAGGACAGATGGATTTATAGACTTTCTGGAAATAATCACACGGGGTGTATTCTTGGCCCTTTACTTTTCGACATCGGTGCCAGTCGACATAAGATTGCCAGCAATACCTGGAAGAAACAAAGTACATATGAGGACTAAATTTCTTAATTTACTTAACAAGTTTCAAAATAAGAGAGTAAAAGAATTACTTGGTTTGATTAGTGTTGGGAAAACGTGGATCGAAAGGAGCCGTTTCTAGTTTCAAGTCTTTCTGTGCAGACATAATCGCAGGAGACATCACCTATCTTGGTCCGGTTTTTGCAAATCCACTTAGGCCTACTTCACAAATCTTGCTTCTAAGCGAAAGTAATGAATTTATACTATCATAATAGTGAAAATATTTCATAAAACTGATACGTTCCGATATGCTTAACATATATGAAAGATGCATTGTATAAAATTACCAAATTGAGCCGGCTGATTGACGAAATTCGCGACAATAAAATGTCCGCCGGGCGTAGTCGGTTACAGTTCGATGCGATTGCAAGTATCGGTACGAATCTATATCAATTCGGTATGTACCAATTCTTCTGGCACCGATTTACGACGGAAGTGATGCATGACGATTGACCATTGGATATTTCCTCGCAAGTTTGATTGGTTGCGGCGTCTAATCGTCCGATGGAGAATTGCACTTCCGATACATACCGAATCATGCTGTTGTACCGCTTTCATAAACCCGTCTGTCGGACGCCAGGTGTCAGCACGTGGCAAAGAATATGCTGCAGCGAAGCCGAGTTTATCTCCTGAAATGGATGTGAGCTGGGGGAAGGGTTGCATCGGCAGCCTAATGTTCCGTCAATTTCAAACCTTGCGCTCAATTACAAGCGATTTTAAGGTTTCAGTTTTCATAAACGAGCGCAAATGAAGAGATTTGTTTGGGAAAGCTGCAGCATGAAGACATTTTGAACGACAAATATAGCAAAAAGGTGGCTTCACAGCAGCGCAGCTCGACCACCAATCATTGTAAGCTTGCTTTAGAATTCTAATGATAAATTTGTGTTTATAACTGTGTAAAACAGAATTCAATTCAACTGGAAATGAAGCTAATCACGTAGAAATAATTAATTAAACTTGTAAGTATCCCATTTTTTCTACCTGTTAAAATCTAGTGATTATGAAACTTTAACCTTGCCCAGGGTTCAAGGGTCACTGCCCCTATTCTTTTATGTATTTATGAACTTTGCAACGGTTCCATTACGCAATAGGCCAACTGGGAAATAATTATGCACCACTTAGGTATCAAGGGTCACTGTTTCTATTTTATCCTGAATTTTTCAATCGTATTTTATTAGGTACGGTAATAGAAAGTCAACTTTTGAGCTCATTTTTCGGTCGGTGATTTGTCTGGCTGAATAATCCATATTTATCGATACATTTTGCAGTCAAGGAACATGTTTTAGCAATGAAATGGCTAGACCCACTTGTCTTTATGTTTTATGTCACTTGCAGAGGAAAATTGAAAATATGTGGCCGAATATTTTCATGGCGATAATAACTGCGTATCGAGCGGAATTTTTATGGTAAAGTGGGTGTGGCCTATGGTTGAGAAACTTTTCGCCAAATCTCATTTTTACGATCAGTATGTGGATGGAACTTCTCGTTGGCATAATATTTGCTTTTATTGTATCGCGGCCACCAGCCATGAATTTTAATTCCGATTTAATATTTTCTGCAATCCAGATATTCGTCTTGGAAGATTCACTTTGGCAAAATTTTCAGTTTATAGTCCATTACAACATAATAAGAAATAGTGTTTGCACTAAATGCTATATGCTGAGGTCCTCGTTAATGATGCAGTTCTTTTTGCGTAATGATATTGATCCGATGCGAATCTGGCGATGCTGAATGTGCGCCACCTGGCGTGATGCTGCGGAACTGCGAGGGGTTATCCAAAAACGACATCGCTTCATCCGATATGAAAACACGTTTAATTATAAATGTTTGTGGATTTACTTTGATTGAAGGCAATGAAGGTTTATTCTGTTTTTATTTCTGTCAATTGATTGGGTCTTTTTTGGTACATCAAATTTGATCTTGACATTTTATTCTAAAACTAATTGGCACTAACTGCACATTTAAAAAAAATGGTTACCCAGCATAGCACTGAAGTGTTTTGTTTGCCAAGTTGTCTTTATAAAAGTCAGCAAATATTTCTCATTTATATCTGTCCTCTCAATAGAGGTCTGTCACTGATTTCACAGCTGCCATTTACCATCACAATAGGTTTGTCTTTTGGGTGCGTGTAAAAGTGGTAGAAAATTAATATGCAGCTTATTTTTATCGATCTTAAATAGCTTGCATGCATTTTCATCGTTTTGGTGGATATGCGATATTTTAGATGTTTCCTGGCAATTATCCTTTCTCTGTATTATATTTAAATGCAGTGTGTCGAACTGCATTATCTTTATACAACTTCTGTGTGTTATAATAGGTTTTTAGTTCGTACGAAGTTGTTTTTAGTATATTGTTTGACCGCACATTTCCGAAGATTTTGACAACAGGAAAGTGCGATTTTTGTGGTGATCGAAATGTGGTTTGATGCCTTTGAACATCGGCCATGCTGGGCAAATGGGTGGTGACTGGGACGAAAGAGAAACGTCTGGAAACTGCATGGCTGTCTCTATAAATTTGACAATCATTGGTTTTGGTGCTTTTGCCTGGCCTCACTTTTACTGACACGGTGTATGGTGCAGTCGAGCATACCGAGGTCTTAGTTTCTTTTTTATTTTTATGCCCATCTCGTTGTAGTCAGTGGTTGGTGGTGATGGTGATGGGGCATGGGAAGACGAGGAGGAGGAAGAAGAGGAAGAAGAAGAAGAAGAAGAAGAAGGAAAGAGAAACGAAGTGGTCTTGCACTGATGTTGGCCGTGCATCAAACGGAAGAAATTTATGGTCAATTCTCGTTTCCTTTTTCTTCCATCCGACTGCCTTTGCCAGGCGCGGATTTTCCCATCTTCCTTTTTCCTCGTCTTGCTTTTATCGATTAATAGCCTTCTCACCTTTTCCGTACACAACGTTGTTGCCTACCTGTGTTAGGTTAGTAGACGCATGCGCAAACTGGATTATGTCATCTCTGTCTCATCCTGAACAGACAACGTGAGAACGTGGATTTGGAAAGCACGATAATGTAATCTTCCTCATGTCTGCTATCACGTGCAACAAGATGATTGCGTCGGTTTCTTATTATGCTCACAGTAAGGGATTGTTCACGAATTATGTCGTTTGCAAAAACACTAATTGAGAAATACATCTTGCAGCTTTAATGTTAGCTGCTCTTTACTGTTAATATTTAGAAATCTAACTTTGAATTGTAAAATATAAATGTATTTATTCGCTAATCATGAAATAACATAGATTAAGATCTGGTGTTGTTTAATATATTTGAAAGCCACTCGAAGATAGATGTGGTGTCTTGAAAAGTGTGTGTGCTTTTGAAGGTGTTTTGCTGTTACTCCGGCGATAATAAGCTTTTGACATAATTGAATGTGAAGTGGTATCTTTGACTTGGTTGCAAGTGCTCTTACCTTTTTCTGATAAAACATGCAGCGAAAAGAAATGGCCACTTGGTTTAATTTATTCATACGACTAATGGAATTAGATTGTGGTTGAATTTTTCAAATGCTCATGTGCTAGCTATGTTTAGGCAGTTGAAGGTTTCAATTGCAGTGGCAGTTTTCAATGGGAGCATGGGCACATTGCCAACACGAAAGCAAGGCGACTTAAACAGACTTGGGGAGGACCTGTTTTCAAAGACCAATGCCTCCCTGGACCAGCCATCTAACGCTTTCCGCTGAAATTCAATTTGAGTGCTTTGTTGGGTTTGAACGAAAAACCTCCTATAGTTCGACCTCGGCTAGATCACAAAAGTTCTGTAGTACAAAATCTAAAGGAAAAAGAATAATGGTATAGGCAAGCTTGGTACAGTATATAGCAAAGTGTTAGTAATAGGCGTAATCATCTGCAGCATGCTCAAGGCTAGACATTTTTTTTCACTGCATCGAAGCAATTATCACTTTGTGGTATTTTTTTTTCTAACGAGAGTGCGGTTAGGATAATTAAGAGGAATTGTGATGTTATGTTACATGCATTACTGCGCCTGGGGTGATCTCTATTATCTTTAATTGTGTTGTTCATTTTTATTTTAGCGCTGGCTTCTGGTGCCCATTGGTGATATGAAGGCCATAGTTTCACTGCTGTCATTTGTGTTGGTCTGTTCAGGATGTCGTATCTCGGAATTCTTTTGTGACAATGGGGAATGTGTTGGTTTGGACAAGTTCTGCGATGGCAAGCAAGACTGCTCCGACAGCAGCGATGAGACCAAATTCTGCACTCGTAAGTCAATATCTCCCAATGTCTATAGTCTCTGTTTGGACAGTTGATGTCTGTAAGCTGAGCATGGTCAATTTTTAATCTCTCCTTCATCTCATTCCTTACATTTCGTGGCCATTTCGCCATTCATTTCACCATCTTTTGATTGGCTTCCTCTATGCCTGGCTGCATATACCCATTTCATGTTTACTAAATTAAATTTTGTTGAACGCTCGCACTGCTGGCTTGCCACGTGTATACCACTGGTGGATTAATGCCAGTCTCGTATACAAGTATGCTATGACTAAACCAACAAGAGAAGAACCAGGGGCGTGGTTTGCCCCACCCCTTTCATTCAAATTAACCAATGAAATGGAATGATGTATTTGCGATTGCATTCTCCTGGCTAGCGATCGCCTACACGAAGCCGCCATTTTGTGTTGGATTCTATGGACGACGAAAGCACCTGGCCAAACTAATGCATAAGCAATTTTTCCTGATTGGGTCATTTTTAGCCACTCCCCTGGTTCTTCTCTTGTTGGTGGAGTTATATATACTATTGGTGTCTTATTATTTACTAGGGTTTGACATATTAATTTGTTTCATTTCGTTAACTTTGCCAAAATGCTGATTTTCAATGATATTTGTGTTTTAATGTCAATTAGTTCATTATGTTTCACTTTCCTTTCTGGCCAGTTCATCGCATTCCCTCTCATTTTTTTTAGAGATTAGCTTATCGCTGTGTCACCTGCATATTGCCACACCAGTACTTATTACGCAGTTCAATCTCGCTTTTGTTTGGAGTTATTATAGAAGACTTAAAATGCCCGTTCAGCACGTGCTTAGTTCACATGCAATGACGTTGGGTGTACTGTGTATTTCCTTCCAAGCTTATAAGCAATTATATTGCGTCCTGATTTTTGCTGGATTATTGATAATGTGATTTGGTTCTGCACTTTAAGCTGCGAGATGTATTCTTGGCACGTTTTAGCAATGCATGCAGCGAACCACTAATTTAATGTGAGAAAATATGGATTTATTTGAGCTTCATGTTTAAGACTGGCATGAGACACGAAAGATGCATTACAAGGAAATAAATGGCTTTGCATAGGGTTTGTTCTTTTTACCCTGGCTCGCAAGCATTGGTATTCGTATTCGTCTGGTGAATGTTGAGTAGCTGGCAGTATCAATCATCATCCCTGGTAATAATAATATATAGCTTATGTATATCCACTTGACATAAAGGTTGCAATCGGACTTATTACGGTGATCGCTACAAGACTTACACCCTGGATCTAAGCAATGCGTTGCTGGAGAAAGTTCCACTCGTTTGCCTACTCACATTCATGGCTGGAGGTGGAGAACTTGGTGACATCGTAGAGCTCACCTTTTCCAGATTCAGTCTCGGTGCTATCCAAGATGATGAAGGCAGTGTGGGATGCAAACAGGGATATTTGCAGATACTTGAACGCGGAGCTACACCAGATACAGCTGGCAAATTTTGTGGCTCCAGTGACTCTTTACCTGTGTATTATAGCGAAACAAACAACGTGTCATTGATGTTAGCACTTTTGAATGTACCGGGAACTTCAACGAACATGTTAGCCGAAACGGCAGATGCTCCGCGAGATGCCGATGCGGGCAGCGATTTAAATATGGGTTACTTGCTTCCCAGAGATAATCTAAGTCGAGCTCGTGTTTCCAGTCCGGTTTTAGGGGGTAGTTTAAGTGCCGCAAGTTCAATGACTGTCTCGCCCCTACCAATCCCAAACCTTGGACGCGGCACACCCTGGGTTAACAGCGCTACTTCTACTGGCTCACATTCGGAATTGGAATTTGCAGTCAAGTTCCGTTTTGTTTCCAAATCGGAAGCTGTCACAAGATACGGACCCCCAAATTCGCCTTTCCATCGGGGCGAATGGATCCCTGGAACGGCTTGCGACCGCAGCTTCCAAGATTGCGATTCGCAGCCCTGCAAAATGCAGTCGCCTAACTTCCCAGGACTGTATCCAAGAAATGTCACCTGCTTGTTCCATATTACCCAGCGAACGATACCAAGAAGGATGCATGCGTTGGTGTCGCTCCACCAAGCTCAGGAAGACAAGGTCAGCATCAAGGACAAAGATGTTCATTCCGGATCTCACGATTCCCAGTTGAGCTCATTTGCTCGCTTTGCTGTTCCTCACGAGAAACACTTGTTGTTTGGTGAAGCTTGTCTCAGTCATGACTTCGTGCGGGTTTACGACGGGTCAGATACTTCGGCACCCGTCTTAGCTACTTTCTGCCGTCAAGGAGCCCTTCCAGCACTCGTAGCCAGTGGCCCAGAAATGGTTATTGAATTCCAAACCGCTAGCTTAGATGTATTGGAGTTGCATAGTTTCGAGTTCAATGTCGATGTTGATTTTGTGGGTGAAAACGACATCGGTGTTAGGATGGTACCGCAAACACCCCAACAGACACCACAACGGTGCGAATGGATCGTCGATGGTACGGATAAAAGATCTGGGATAGTGCACAGCTTGAGACATCTAGCACCAGCGAATACAAGTTGTACGATACTTTTTCGAGGTAGAAGACATGATGTGGTGTGGCTGTATTTCGTGAAGTACTCGATAGACCGCTCTGCGCATGATACGATAGATGTTGAATACGAGAAGAAAGGAGACATCTCGCGTCCAGTGATTTTGGGTGAATTGTATGATGGAATACCAAACGGAGAAGGACAATTTCCCATAGATACACCGGTTAACGCAACACTAATGGATACATTTTCAGCCGAGAAATCAGTTCGGCTCTGTGTTCATGCCAGAAACTTTCCAGGCTTCGTGCCATTGCGGCCTTGCAGGTACCCGGATGAAAGCTATCTGTCAACAGGCCGTACAATGTTCTTGCGTTACAACTTCACTGGCGATGTGAACCTACAGTATTTACGATTCGATGCCAGATATGAATTTGTGAACACTTACGTGGAGGGTGATCCCGCACCTCAAATTGCGCAGTCTTCTTCCGTTTTTTCTGTCCCATGTTCAAGAATTCTCAGAAGCTCTCAAAGACAAAAAGGCGACTTTACGTCTCCGAAAAACGTTTTCTTGTTTGGACGCGGTGGGCTGTCATCGTTGATTTGCACGTATCAGTTTGTTGGCAAAGAAGGGGAAACGATCCGATTAGTATTTCGAAAACTGAGATTGGGAAACAGAAAATGCGATTCTCCTTATGATCCATACTCCAATCGATACACGTGCCGCAATGAAGGCTCAAGTTCTATTCACCCGTCGGCATCGACAGCAACTGCTCAAATAATTGTATCGCAGACGTTGTGGGGAAGATATGAAATTCCTCTTGCTTGTCTATGCAAGTTGGAACGTGAGATTACATTGGAAATAATGTCCAATATGGCTACTGTGAACTTCACTATTGATGGGATGACAACATTGGATGATTTTATCGTCTATTATTTCGAAGCCAGCTACGAATTCTCATCTACTGTCCAGTGCAGCAGAGATAAATTCCTATTGGACAGGCCCAATGGAGAAATAGCTTTCCAAGTGACCGACTCGGATCTCAGAATGTCAACAGGTCTTCCTATTGCAGTGAGATGTCCTTGGTTGCTCGCGGCAAGTCTCGAGAAAACCTCCTTCTTGAAAATATCTGGGACCACATCTGTTGAATTGTGCGATACCAGAAATCGTGTCTTGGTCTTTGCTCCAGATGATCTTGAGCCCTTAGCTTCTGTTTGCCCTAATCCTAGTGGCAATGTGGTGTCATCGTCTTCGAGCCACAGCACGTCCAGGTCATTTCCAGGCATGTCTCAGCCTGGTGTCACATCTACCACCCATGGTCACAGAGAAGTAGAGGTCTATCCCAAGTCTTGGAACAGAACATATATACGTGGCAGGCAGTTTGGAAGAATGAGGAATTCGCCGAATTTGCTGATGGAGTTCATTGTGCTAGAAGCAGGCAAGTTTTCTTTCAAGTGGGTTAGGGCAGACAGGCCTAATTCTGCTAATAGATTGCTTGGACGGAGATTGCGCAGTGATGGCCAGTGTTTAACTGGTTGTTCCGGAAGTGGGGGTGGGTGCAAGGGATCAGGAGGGTCTGAGGGTTCCGATGTAGGAGCAGAATCTTCATCATCCGATTGCGATCTCGATGAGCAGCATAATTCGCCGTGTCCACCGGGTGGTGGTGGAGGTGCTGCATGTTTTGTGGCTCATTTCCCATGGCTTTATGTTGGAATTGGGATTGGATGTGGGGTATTGGTGACAACTGTGCTAGTTGTCTCTCTTGTTCACCGTCGGAGAGAGACGAAAGCCAAGAAAGGCAAACCAGTGCCCACAGATGAATTTCCAATGGACGTAAAGGAGCTGGATTGTTAATTGTTCAGAATTTGCATTAATTGTTTGTTTGGATGCGATCAGTAATGTGTCCTACGCCATGTATTAATGTAAAAGGTTGGGTCCAAATGAAACAATCTCTCTTTAAGAGCTGCTGTTATGGTTTGTATGTGATTTGATTAGTTCTAACTTGCCGGAATAAAAGTTAGCTATTATTGTATATATGTTAATTATTTTAAGAGCGTTTTTGTCTTCCTCTAATATTTAACTTCAACTTTAATTTGATCGATGCATTCAATCTAGTTGGAATTCTTGTTTTGGAAGGATCAGAGATGCTTTGTGCTGGATTGAGCATTGAAAATGATAATGGTACGTCGATGACAATCGCTCAGAGTGCTGTTTTACGTTGTTGTCTCGTAAGAAAGTTTCCATCTTTTTTTTCTCCTGGGAAAAAGGGGAATAATGTGAAATGGGGAAAAATGGCTCACTTTTCTTCTCGTATGTAATTGTATTTCGAATCGATATTTTGTATCCGAGGTTCCTGTATGTCCAAACGGTTAATTATTGACATTAAATGATTGCTATTCGTGGTTTTTTGGACTGTGTAAGAGTTACAATATTTGTGTAAATATGCGTGCATTGAAGATGTGGATTTCCAGTGCAGATTATGATGTGCAGATTGCGATGAGTGTGAAGCTTGAATTACTCGGTTGAGAAATATTTGGTCCCAAAAGTTCCTTCTGCTAGCTCTTGAACATGTCTGTGAATGAATGATGGAGGAGGACTTATTTTTCTGACAAAGAAAGGGGAAAATGTTGGTTGCATTCTCCAATTGTCACCCGTTGTTTGCCTCTGCTCTAGTAAATCGATATAACCGAGAATCCTTTCAAATATTTCTGGTTTTCTCTACTTTTCTACTATTCGTTCATACCCACATACATTTCCATTTTTCTTGCATGCCGGAATTATTGGGGTGCTTTAGATGTCAAGAACTGAATACTCTGAAATAGATACCCGAGTGAACTGGATTATTTTTTTTCCTTTTCTCCCACATGGAAACTTTTCAAATGTTGACAGAAAAATGAATGTGCATGAGTAAATTGCGCATGATGTTTTTCTAGTCTCATACTTCAGAGCTCAAATGATAGGTTTTAAGCAGAGATGGAAATGCGCAACTCAGTTGAAAGTTTGTTGCAAGAATTCTTGGAATCTTTGTAATAATTCAGCATGACACTTATATGAAATTCTAATAATTTCAGTGAATGTATAAAAAAATGTAAGCTTTGCTTCGGGGAAAAAATGCTAAAATACGATTTCTCGCATAGAAACAATATTTTAGTTAAATATGAAACCAGATATGTATTTAAGGATTTGTGTTATTGATGGCTAGCAAACCTGACAAAGCATGATCGTGCAAATTGTAATAATTGCATTTGTAAATGTATTTTGACATTATCACCATCGTGCTGATTGAAATTCACTTCAATTAATGAATTGGACTTGCAATTAAATTCATAACAATGAACAGTGAATTTAATGTAGTTTTTAAAATTATTAATGCAAGATCATAAGCAGGTCCTAATGCAACTGAATTTGCCAGTTTTACTCCAACTATAATTGCACGTTTAATTAAGATTAATCAAGTAACTTTTGATGTTTTTAAATAATTGTTTAGTGTGATTTAACTTTTATTTTTCTATATAGTTTTTGAAAGGAAAATGTCCGAAGTAATGAAGAGAGTTGTGAAGAAAAGGGGGGGAATTAAAAAGAGTTTTTGCACTAGCGTTGTTTTCATGCTGTGCGATTCGATTTATTCACATCTCATAAATAGATATTGTATAGGACACATGGAAGAATAAAGAAAGGTCCAATGCAGCATGGCGAAAT
This sequence comes from Glomeris maerens, assembly GCA_023279145.1. NCBI lineage: Eukaryota > Metazoa > Arthropoda > Diplopoda > Glomerida > Glomeridae > Glomeris > Glomeris maerens. Next base: position 3,098 of record WWPM01019066.1, on the reverse strand, counting down.
TGGAATTTGTGGATTGATAACCTTGGGAAATGTTGGTGGAAATAACTCAGCAAAATGAAATAGAGACTGTATATTGGCAATGGGGAGGTAGGCAAAGCTTAAATATTGATCTGATCTCTGGCGCTAACGATTTTGACATTGTGCCCTTTTGGCCCTTCCCCTATTTGACATACAATGCAGGGTGCCTGTGCGTGTAGAAGGTGGCACCTTTTTCTTCAAAACTCCATTTGCTAAAGAAAGTCTGAATGAGATTGATGACTTTTTCGTTCGTTGCTTTACAATAACTTCCTTTAAGACACAGAAGAACACCTACGTCTTCTTATTTCAGGCCTACGGGCAAAGTATAATAGATTTTCACAAGATGGGCACTCTTTTCTTGAAGCAATGAAAGGTCGCATTCTGCTGAATAACAGAAATTACTCGAATGCTTTCTTTAAGGGGGTCATCCATCAATTACGTGTTAGCTCGCCTTTTTTGGTGACTTACGACCCCAAAGCTTGCAGCATATTTATCACTTGCTACATACACTAAATGCTTGTGATGTAGGCTACGTACGTATATAAAAATCCGAAATGTTTTCCAGAATAGGCTGCATACTTTAATTAAAATTTAAATGAGCTTTACGAATAATAACGTCTTGTGGCTTGTTTTTTCTATTTCTTGATTTTTATTGTTACCATGCATGCCTGATTCTGAGTGCAATATGTAATTGATTGGAGACATTTGGAGACGGTTTACCTGCTCCTTGTGCGCAATCTATGAGCGGAAAGGGTCATTTCAACCAGCCCATTTCCACTGATGTGATTGGTCAGTGCAGGATTGCTGCCATTTATGCTACCACTATCCAACATTGTGCAGCTGTTGGTGGAAATAAGCATTACGTTAGTATAAAGAGAAGAGAATGAGAATACTTGCCCAGAACCAGGAAGTGATTACTATTCCCCAACTTGTTAGTTTTGTCAGGATTCCATCACTTACTATTACTAGTCGATATCTTATTACCAGTCTTATAATTAATCATCTTAAGAAGAAAACTAATTGTAACACGTACAGTGCAATATATCACAAACATTGGACTGACTGGTGTAATGGTGTCCAGTTGATTCGCGAGAAGATTAAGTCTAGGTGTGCAGTGCTGAAATGAGAAGTGAATTTAAGGATGAAAAAGCAGGTCTAATAGAAGCCCTTTGGTGGAGTAGCGATTTGTAGGTGTATTTGGAGCATGGTCTGCGAGGAATGCCAATGAAAGTAAACGACATTTGTGCTGTTGGTTTGAGATGATTTAGGGGTGGAGAGAAAGAGAAATATTGAACGGAGTGGTGGTTATCGGAACGTCAGCAATCTTGAAACTAGAGTTTTTTTGGGGGCTGGGCGTTGCATATAGGCTGTGCTGAATTTGCCCATTTGTACGCACTTGTGCGCTGGGAATTTTCGCCATTTCATGCCGAGCTCATTCATTGTTCCTGCTAGCTTTTTGTTTGTGTCTAATGAAATTTTCCGCTCTCGCGATTTTTGTCGATAGTCTGCGAAATATTAGGCGATGGCAAATGTATTGGGCTATCAATGCGTGAACAGTCGAGGCTCTTGCAATATTGCAATACTTAGTCCAGCGGTATTCAATTACACTGAGTTCATTGGGGGAAAAAACAAGCAAGTTAGGTTTCGTTAATTATTCACGGATTGTGATAAAAAAACTGAAAGATTTGGATCTAATGTTTGGAGACCTACACCGGTTTGAGCAGCAACAAATTACACAATCATGCATTAATTGAAACGGATAAAAATGAATTGGGCTATAGTAGTACCAACAAGAGAATAAAACTATGCCCCGCCCATTATTCGTCATGAGATCGCTTCCACCAATAGGAATCGATGAGTTGCTTTTCGCTTAGTTTTGCCTGTTCTTCTCAACAAGTACCTTTATAAACAACTACAAATGCAACATTATTACTGTAGGCCTATATAAAAATTTCTTGAGTCTCACACTTTACATTAAACTGTGTATTTATAACAATAAAAACATCAATATTGGAAATGTAGTGTCAGATACATTTTCGGATGAAAAAAGGCAACGTCACCATTAAATACGCACTTAAAATGGTCATTTTAAAGTATTCAAGGCATTTTAACTGGAAGCTAGGGGAAAGGGGGTATAAAACATTGGTGGCGCTAGCAAAATCGTCGGCCATGTTGCAGTGCTTGAAAACCGAGTATCTCACCAGGAATACCCAATCGAGCATTCCTCGATTCCTATTGGCCGTGAGGGGCGGGGCATGGTTTTATTCTCTTGTTGGTACTATTATAGTATTAAATATAATTACACTTTTCCAGCAAAAAACTTCAGCTTTCAACACTAAATTTTTCCACAACTCACGCACTGGCATATGGCGATGAAATTGAAGCTGTAGAAACATGAAATATTTTTAGCTACAAGCATTTTTGAGTTTTACTTTTGTAATCAATCTTGAATAGGTGTATTCTTACGAGAGACGATCTGAAATGTTCCGTAGTTGACTGCATTGTCTGATTGATGTTTGGTTTTTAAATGCTTTGTACTGTAGTTATTCTGTTAAAGGGAAGACGGGCTCCTATTGGTTTTTCCCAGTTGTTTGGATTTTGTTTGTGCAGCTTGAGTGCGTTGAAATATTGCAAGTTGGGTAAAAATGACTGGCAGTAATAGTTCTTTATTCTTTTTCTATTGGACTGGTTGTCTGGCGATGGGGAAAGGTTATCATCCATTGGCCGTGGAATTGTTTTTATTATTTTTGGAAGCTCATATTTTTGAGTCTGCAAAAAGGAGGTTTTTTGTGGATCGGTTGGTTGCTTCGCTTGGTCTGCATTTGATGCGATAGGTTCTGAGCTGAGAGGCTTTATTGCCACGATTATTATCAAGATGATCGTCTTTTCTACTCGGAGTCATTTCTGCTCCGACTTCTGACGTCCAAAGAGAAGCCAAAAGCAAAAAGCACGAATATTGATAAAGTCAGAAAGTAATTTTTCCAAGGATATATTCCATTAGGCGTATTATTTGCGTTGTGCTTAGAAAGTTGACTTCGCATATGATTCATGATCATGCACAAGTTTATTCAGGCTGCAAT
>WWPM01019019.1:0-17734 GCA_023279145.1 Glomeris maerens | reverse complement strand
GCAAGCCGGTAGTTTTAAGAATAGGATTTCAAGATGTGCATCTCGAGGGCGCCATGGACAACTGTGCTAACTCACAAATTTTCGATTTTCAGGTTTTTTATGAATTCTGATAAAGCTCATAAAAGTGAATGCATTGGTGAAATCCGTTTTTGTAGGCAAAAATTGTAAAGGCTTCAAAAAAAATGTTTTTGTGCCAAAAAATGGAATTTGCAAATGGTCTGGTTTAGAATACCAAATGTAAGATAGCTCATTGTGCCATGGGAACCTCTATCCTTGTACCTTACCATGTAATACTGTGCCAAAGGTAAGTTGGTTCAGTATGCTGCGGTAGCCACATCTATTCAAAGTTGCCATGGTAAACTGAGCCAAGTGACAGTTGGCCTTCTTTCGTTGCCTTGCTTGACAATTTAATCGCCATGGTAAAGAAGTCCAACTATATACTTGGCTCTCTTTACCACAGTAGTACCAATAAGTAGAAGCTGGTATGGTAAGCTGTGCTGTATGATATTTGGATCAAAGCGTATTACAAAGAGCAGGAAATTGTGGCATGATAAAGGATGCCAACTACCATTTAGCTCACCAGCATTCCGATAAGTATGAAAATATTACCATGACATAAGAGGCTAGCTTACACTTGGTATTCTTTACCAGACCATTTGCAAATTGCCATTATAAGAACTTTAAACGCATTTATCTCAAAAGTGGAAAAAGTCAGTTAGCACGGTTGCCCATGGCGCCCTCGATCTGCAGGTGGATATTGTCTGCTTAATTATTCATTGGTAAACCCCTCCCCCCTGAATTATGAGCTCATTATTTTGTTTTGCTGTATTTTGACCACTCGGTGCTGATGGAATAAGGGTCTGTGAATTATAGTTGCACCATCACTGTAGGGAGACGTTGATCCTCACAATCTGGAGGCAACAATCTTTCCTCCCATCATTATAAGCGTCATCGAGGGGGGAAATGCAGCTACCCCTCTTGTTTAGAATGGTGAAGGAAACCACAGAACTGGTAGCTGACGTCATCAACGGCCATTTTGTGTGCCGAGGGATGAAGTTTCGATAAGAGATTGCCACGCGCCACGCGGCACTTATTTTTGGCGATTGTGAACTGCAATCTGAGTTGGCCCTTTACTCGTTGGCGTGATCTCGATAGGAAGAGCAATCACATTTAGGGTGTTCAGTACGTGATACACCCTGCAGCATTCTCCCTAATGAAGTCGGTCTTTATGGCACTGGGCGAACGTTACAGATTTCCCTGAAATTTGCTCATGGTAACAAACCTTATGCACATAAAGTATAGGAACTTGGCTATCCGAGATATCTAATCAACCTGTACCAGACAAATATATGCTTTTGTTTGTCATGGGAGCTGCCACCGATTGTTCAGACTGCAGGGCCAAAAATGGAGATATTCAATGATCCTAAACAATCCAACCCTTTATTGTGTCAACATTATTGCAAGGCATGATCGCATCCTGACTATATGATGTTTGGGCATATTTACTATTGAAGTTTGTTTTATTACCAAGAGTGGTATATATTACTAAACCCGTGTCCATCACATGATCTAATCATGATAATAATACGAGCATAGACTGAAAACTAGAAAATATAGTTGTTAAAACAAGCACGGTCGTTTGCCATCAATCTGTGTCTTTCTATTGAATGGGCTGCCAATAGATCCATTAGATTAGAATACTATAAGTTTATACTGCGACTAAGGCTGCCAGTTATGAAAAATATGGGTTCTATTGTTCAGGAAAGTGGTAATAATTGACGTCGATAATTTGGCTGGGCAATTAGGAACACGTGCGTTTAGCTGAGCATGGCTGGAAACTTGAAATTAAGGCGGCTCCGATAGTTGACGTTTTGCCCTATAGATGGCGGAGTTTTTCATGGAATTCCATGACAAATACTCCATGTGGCACTGCAGGATGGCTGCAAAATATATGGAATATTTGGTCCCAGACGAAAAGGCCCTCTTACATGAACTGTGAAGCGAATTTGAAGTACTGGTTCACAACCTGTCAAGGCTAATTTTTCCAAATATTTCTCCGTTTTCTTACAAACTGATCTGGAATGTCCAATTCGTGAAAATGATTGCATGTTTTTTTAATACAGGAAATTACCAGATGCCTAATTAAAAAAATAAGCTTAACAGGTTGTGCAGAATCACGTGGTGAACAATATACATTCTTCAAATGTCTTTAATTTCTTGGGGAGTTCGCACACGAAGGACCACCAATTTCCAAAAATGTAACACATGAGCTGCCTTAAAAAGTGTGACCAGAAAATATAATCAAATCGAATATGAAAGTCAGTAAATGAAACTCTGTGTGGAACTGCTACCAACTATCCCATTGAGGACTGTATGCAGTCCTGGATATAAAACCAGTCTTTATTATCTAATCATGCAGTACTGGTTAATAGGCAATCATTTTGGTTTTGATAATTATAACCAATGTTGTATCGTATGTGATGTGCTGTTGTACAGATGCCTGGATGTCACACAGAGAAGCTGCTGCTGTTATTACAGTGCAACTGAGCACTCCAATTTCAGCAGAAAGCCGAAATAAATTTGCTATTGAAGCATATACACTTAGTTAATGGGTTACCAGTGCATATATTCAGTTCTTTGTATTTTCATTGTTTGCTGGAGTGCACAGTACAGTACATATATCTTTATGTTTCTTTTACGAGTGTGCTTTCTTAATGGAATTTCTTATCTCGCTTCGGTTCATTGTCACTTTTCCATTTTATGTATCAATGAAATGTTTCTGAATCTCGCTCCATTGTTTTCTGTTGATTGGATTTAGCCTTGTCCTTGTTATTTCGCTCATGCAAACCTATTCACGAATGCAACAACCAAAACGGAAGCGCCACTGAATTGCGTTTGTTTCTAAAAATAAGATATGCACACGTATTGATTTGGTTGCTGCTGAGGCCAATGAGAGGAGCAGAGATGCTCAACCTCCAAAATGGCCGACAAAATACTAATTTAACGGTAGCACAGCACGTGCCTCAGCATAATAAACTCTTTTAGGAAGGAGGTGGCATCTCTCGGTCGTAGTTAGAACTTCACTATCTATATGTTCATTTAATCCAAACATTTAAAGCCGCAGGAGATATGATAATAAAGGAGTAATTTTTATTCTAACAATTTGGGAGATGTACCTACATAAGTTAATATAGCTAACTATAGGTCCCCTGATAGACCATATTGATTTCTGGTGGTGTGACATATGTCATTTCTATGAGGCTTCAAAATCGCGGAAATGTGTTTGATCACTCGGAAGCAAAAGCTAGGATATGTTGGAATGGCTGAATAACTGCCATGTCACTTATATTCCCATTTGAGAGATTCTCTCGTGTAGTGCACAATTGAAAAGCTATAGCTTCTTGATCCCCAGTGCTTAAATCGGTAATTGTAATTCAAATTTTGCATTACAAATGCGAAGATTGATTATTCAACAAAATTGGCAAAAACAGCATATCAATGGTGTTTTATATAAAATATTTACAGCTATAAGTACGTCCGCCCTCAAAGTTGCATTAGTTCCAGAGAACAAAATCATTCAGTCACATCTAATGTAAAATACTGTGTAAGCAATTTTTGTATAATAATCTTAACACATCTTAAGATCCTGAATAACTTTGAACCAAATGTAAAAAAAAATATTATTGCAATTTACGAAGTTGTGATTTTATTCAAGCTTGCAAACACTGCAATTTTCAGTGCGAACTGACAATAGTGTTAAATGTACGTTTATGCTAATTCTGGAGACGAAGCTCTATATGCAGAGCACACATAGCAAGGGAAAAAACAATTTTGGTCCACAGCTGCTGCCACCTCTCTTGAACGGTGGAATACGGCATTGCAATCTCGTTCACCTTGGCGTAATCTAAACTATTAAGTATACTAAAATTGTAGACGTCTTTGCAATTATTAATAAGCAACTAAAGGTGAAAAATAAATTTGGCCCTCTGTCAAATTTATGCAACGCTTTTGAAATGTAATTTCAGCTGCTTTCATTAAGTATTTATCAAATAGAAAAGAATATACTGTGTTCTGAAACTCTGCTGACATGCTGTTATATGCAAATTTCATAATTTGTATGGTTACTGTGAGGATATTGAAAGGAAACCAACACCAGGTGGAACTACTAGTTGAAGTGTGGATTGTGTTCCTCCTACTGTTGATTTTTCTTCCATTGCTATCACTGCTACCATTTTGTTTCATATATCAAGTGGATCTGAATTAATTACTCTTTGGTTGCTTCTGCATTTATCTTTTTACTTAGTCTACTAATATAAAACAATTTTCGATCTACTCTATTAATGCTTTAATTATTTATTGCTTCAACTCGCTTTTATGTTTCCAAAAAACAACAATTTCTCAAACTATGTTTAATGTTTTGACTATTTTCCATTTAAAAATAGCGTCTGAATCACCAGCGGTGATTCCCTTTCTGCACGGTAGACATCTTAAAGTATATTTTAAATAGCAGCTAGCATTGCGAGTGGAAATGTTTTTAGTTCAATATTGTCCTTAAGACTCCTGTTGTCATTGATTTTTAACTGTTGTTTACCTATTTCAACTGTTGATCAAACCCTGCATTCTTTTGGTTTTCTCTTTCTGGATTTTTTCATTCGGGGATATTTAGGTGAAACCAGTTAATATAAATATGTATAAACATGGGAATCTGTATCATTGGCTTTCCAAACTACTTTAATTTCTTTCCTTTTTATGATGAGTTTTGTGGAAAATAATTCCCATCATTTCGGTCTCGTATATGATGCCATTGAAACCGGTATTTTTATCGTTTTTTTCTGTTATATATCAGCTTTTTGCTCTGTTCTTAATGACAACTTAACCATGAAGAAATCAATTTTTGTCTTGCTTACTGTTGAGGTTGTGACAAGAGTGCATCTTGGCTGATCCTCATAAATGGCGGACAACGTCACAAATCCATTCTATGATGTCATGAAAACTTTGTGAATTGTGAAGATATAAATCGGGTAGCACAAGGGTTATTTTTGTATTGTTGATTATATATCCGTATTTTTATTTCAGGAAGATGTTTTCAAGTTGTATAGACACTGCCACAACAGTTCGTTGTAGTTTTTTTCCCCGTTAGTGATGCAGCTTTTATTTCTGCTTCCAGTTGTAGCGCCAAAGAACAGTTAAAAATGGAATGCATTAACTTGTTTTTGAAAAAGTGTTTATTTGGAGAGTCGGTGCATGAATATATTATCAGCACCAAAAATCCTCCTGACATGCAATTACTTGGAGATCTGATTTATTAAATGTGAATTAGCAACAAAATGTAGCTCTTATTCATGTCTAGACATACTACTGTAACCTACTTGTGGCAATTGCAGCAACTTCAAAATGAACAAAAGCATGTAAGTATTTAAATTTTGAACTTTTGGTGAACAGCTAAAATTTAATATTAATTACATTTAATCATTTTTAGGAAATCTGCTATTAATACATGAAATTAATCTAAGAAACTAAACATCGATATCACAAAAATTATATACACATGTGAGATATTTACTTATTTTATTTCAAAGAATGAGTTTTCAAAAAAAAATAGCAAATGCATCTAAAAATTTGGTTTTCAAATTCACTTGAGTACCTAATGAAGGCTATTAAAATTAACGGCCAAGTATCTGTTTTACAATTAAAGACAAAAACATACTGGTCAACCTAATTTATTTAAACATATCAGAAATGTATCTTTATCCACTTAAATACATGCCCAACAACTAATTTACCATTTGTAGCATGCACAAGACAAACACAAGTTTGGATTTTAATATATTGGCAGCCTGGCAATTTGTGAACAAATTTTAAGGTCTGATTATTAGGAGGGATATTATAGCAATTCAAGCAGCATGTGCATGCGCATACTTGATCAGTAAACGACTGAATTTCGTGATTCAGCTAATTTGTTATAGATCATTGATCGTGCAATTAATGTTACTATTGACGTCATGCAATGTGGTGCGATCGATGCAATATCGCTTAGGCCCCTCAAAATTTGCGAATCATTGGATACCATTTGCTGCTTATCTCGCTTGCAGCCAAGTAATTGAACACGGTACCGCATCACAAGATATGGTAGACCAACTAACTGCAGAGTGGCACATTTTTTTTTTAATGCAGACAGAGATTGGGTCTAGCAAGAAAGTAATGGCTATACCGAATAGGCAGTTTTATTTACATCTGCGCTTTATAACGATGATAAAATTAAATGGCTTTTGTAATTAAACGTGGAACTGAACATTATATAAAAAAACCATAAATATATATCACTGCTGTTTGGATTAAATGCTAGATTTAAGTCATGCTATTGCTACACACATCATCAAAAGATGGATTGATATTGTTCAATATTTACTGAGAAATCTTATGTTATATCTTTTATTTTATTCTTAACTTCATAATTATTTGTGCAACTGATGCTCTTTCTGTAAATACAGTGCAATTAGTTAAATTTTGCTTGTAAAATCCGAGATGATCTGGGCTTCCTTCCAAAAGCCCAGTGCTATTGATCGATATTATGCTAGTGTACAGTAGGTTCCTAGTGAGAAGTGAGCACTGCTCGTAATGCAACGCATCATTTAGCCACCTGGAGTTGGATAATTGGTGATGGCCACTTGCAATACGATTCTCATAGTTAGGGTAGCAAATTTTGTAGTATAAACAATTTGAACACTCAATACTTGCAAAATTATCTGCGCTCTTTTAAACCGTAATTTATTTAGAGCATCAATTAAGTTAATCTTGTTAATATTTAGCTGCAATGAGCAGTTGACAAATGTGTAGTTTGAAAGCGCAGCTTTGAGTTTGTAATGAAAATGTAAATTTTTCACCAAATTTGCGAAAAATAAAGCTCTCATTTTCTCTAATTTGTTCGTTTCGGATTTAGCAATAGCAGTAATGAAATAATTAAGCTACACTCTCGAGAAAAATGTGTTTTATAACAGCAAATATTTTGTGTTGGAAATACACCTGGTAATCAGATACATCCCCTTGGGAGAACAATTTTTAATCTGGGAATATTTGGTACCATCTGTAATAAGAAACAATTCCAATGGAAAGTAAAACATCACATTTAAAATACACGTGTTGTTAGAAGTCTTATAAAATATTTCATTTAAATATTTAATTAATTTTCTTCGTCATTTGATTAAACTGGAGAGAAAATGGAGATAATCGCTTATCAATAGTGTCAAATTGTGAAGTGAATATTGACTCGATGAATTTATACTGTAGTATAGTATAAAAAAATAAGGGGTATGTGACCTTAAATTGATCGCTTGCGCTTTTGAGAAATTTCAGAGTTGACATGTCTTTTCATGTTCGCTTATATAGAAAGGAATTTCTTGCCCAGGAATTCCTAATATCACTGTAATACTGCAATAAACACTTCATCAATCACCAGCCAATTCATGCCGGAAATTTCGCCAAAAAAATAACGCCTTAGCTTGGGCGGTGACTTTTAGACCTGAATAATATTTCAAAAATTGCGTATAAAATATCAATTTCTTACTCATTATTTGCAGCATTCAATTATTATTGTATAACAATATCTTGCAATGATACATTTATCCTGGAACTTTTTACCAACAACTCAGTTTTGACTATTTAATACTTTGTTCACACTGATTTTTTCAATTTTTATATTATGTATTAATAAAGTTAATAATATATCATATGCACAATTCAAAAGTTATTTGTGTAGATTAAATTAGCAAAGTTTGGTGATACAGTATATTTGTGAGAGTTTGCTGTTCTTAGGAAGTAATATATGACGATGGATATTCTGTTAAATTAATGTATGTGTCTCTCACAGACATTTATTTTTCCAAGCCCATTTCAACTAAATTTGTTTCCACATTTACTCCGAAATGCATATTTAGTGTACCTTGGCACTATTCCAAAAATATGGGTGCAGAAAACTAACATAAATAAAACTGCTCACTAAACAGAAGTGGATGCGCATAAAAAAATCTTCTGGAAGTTTATTAATTAACTAACGTAAATATTTAACTACAAAACCCATTATAACATATAGATTTAATGAAAAACAATATTTGCGTCTAAATCCTTTGTAAATAATAAAAAAATGATTTCATTTTAATAAACAAATAACATGAAAAAGGGAAAGGGCAATTTGATTATGCTTTATTAGATAAAATCCAGTTTGTGTAGTTACATTTAGTTTCATTAATCGTGTCCCAACAATTTATTTTATAATGTAATTAAATTTACCTAATTCCACTTCACTTTTCATAAGTTATAATACGCTTTTTAAGCGTATACAACAGCTTGCAAAATCTATATTGCTTATGATTGAATGAGAACCGAGAATCCACAACCTTTGCCACTGCTTATATGTACCACATGTTGCAAGAAGAAATTGGTATTAGCTAGGGTTATTCGTGATTTTTTTAAATAACTTATTTACATCTTATATGAATTTTTGCTGACAAATTTTTAACCCAATTCCTCAGCGCACTGCATCACTCGTGTCATTTTACTCAAAAAAAGTTCAAAAACGAAACATTTGTTGTTGCAAATATCAGAATATTAAATGAACATTCGTCGTAATGTTTGAATATCGATTGAGATTTGCAATCTGATCGAAATTATTAATTATGTACAAGAACAATTGATTAACTTTCAATTTGGTGCTATTAATAACACTTGTGCATACACGCGATATCGTATAAGTATACTGTAAGTTATAACGCTTATGATTTGCTTTATTAATTGTATATCAACAATTTAATAGGAATAACGATTATGACATTGGAATTGAACTACTTATTGCAAATTAACATATTAATATGCTTCCTGTTATTGCAAAAAAGTTGAATTATAAACGCGAATTGATGTCAATTCCTATACCCAAGTTGGAATTGTTGTATATTTCTCTTGGAAAGTAATGTAAACTGCTGGTACGCTGTACAATGTAAGGGCTTGCATGTTAAAAATTCACCTGTGTTTATTTTCCCGGGAGATCAAGGTGAAAAAGGAAATTTGAAAGGGAGAAAAAAATCGATTTGCCTTTAAAGCAGGAGGAGGTGGAGACTAGAAAATGTCGAAATATGAGGATGGCCCACCTCCAGAACGAACATACCGTAAAAAGAAATACATGGAAGAGGACGAGTTATGTTACTTGAGTGAGGTTCTGTCCGATAAATCGGCATAGGCCCTATATATAATAAAAATATCGATGGTGGTGGCGCTCTGTTGCGGTTGTTGCTGCGCCAACTTCGCAGTCTTTGGCAGCCAATGGACGCCCATGGTTGTCGGCATTTCTGCACACCACCTCCACCTCCACCACTGCCACTGTTAATACTGAGACCCACGTGCATGGAGAATGAGGCACTGCCAGTGTAAGCTGGTTGTCGGACCGACTGCGGACAGTGGCGTATGGCTGATGGCGTCGCACCTCCTTCTTCAGTGTTCACTGCTCTTCGTCTCGATCATATCGACGTGGTATGTGGCAAATACATGACCAACAACTGCCGTTCGGAAGCTACTAGTGGAGCCTTTCTGTATCGTCATGGTAGTTGTGATGCCTCCGGATCCGAAGATGGAGCTGCAGGAGTTGGAGGAGGAGGCTGCGCACCAGGATCTGCATCGGGTTCAATTAAACCCGTCCTCTCACCATACGCAAGTAGTGTTTCCTGTTGGGAACTTCGAGATATCCCGTCTTTAAGGCCTGCCCCGATCTCGTTTACTGGCCGGTCTTTGATAAATAAGGGATCAACGGGATCCTCTCCCACCTGCGAGGAGCGCTTGCGGCGTCTGCGAATGGTTCGAGACAGGGAGAAACCTCTGCCCAAGAAAGCCAAGTGGGCCATTATTGTAACTGCTGTGGTCATACTGGCAATGAGCGTGGTACTTGTGGGCATAACGCTCAGAATGGCACCACTTATCGACGAGATGGGTAAGTGGAGGAATGCGGAGGTGCGCAGTTCTAAAAAAAATGGTCGGGTCGCTTTTTAATTCGGCTGCACTGCAAAACTCCGCTCTTTCGTACTTTGGAGTTGGTGCACGTGAAAATGTGCAGCTTAAAACTAAATGGACTAACTTAAACTGTACGTTCAATTGAGAGCTGATGTTGAGGAGTAGTTTTTTGAAGTGATAAAAACCACTCGGTGCATTCCCACTTCGAAAGGACGAAATTAATGTTTGTTCGGCCAACTAGTGCTGCTATTATTTTAAAAGTCATATTAGCATCATTAAATAAAATGGTTAGGTTTTAATGCACTTAAATCCATATTTAACAATGAGATTTCGATAATTACAGTGGCATTATCAAGCTCAACTTAATATCTGCATGGTTATTATTTTAAACTTGTTCGACGGGTAAGATGACGAGACTTTTGACATTCCTAAAATCGTGATTTTGAACATATTTTCTGAAGTTTTCGGCAATTCGGTTTTCAAAGTCGGAAGTAGGAATTATATCTAGGCTACTACTGAAAGTTGCCATTGAAACCAAGATGTGTGACTTTTCGCCTACTATAGTAGAAAGCAGCACATGTGTTCCGAAATAATTTTTATGGATGCTGTGCAACATCTAAAGGAACATTTTAACGATGTAAGTGCTGTTTAAAATTAGCTGTCGGAAACAGTCAATCTGAACGTCTTTTAATAGTTTAACTGACCGTTTGTAACAATGAAATGCCTCCAATCGTGAGACCAGCAAAAGTTGCATAAAAATACTCCTTTTCTAGTGTAACAATGAACATCCTGTTCATAAAATGTTTATTTGCTGATTCAGTCATATTCATTCTTGTAAACAAGAGCATAAACAGCTTTGAGTTCTCCATAAAACAAAAGAAATTCGCATTGTTCAGAAAGCGATTGTATTTTAGTCTGGTTGGATTTGAGCATTTCATAGGAAATTGAAAGCAATACGGGTCGCTTTTTGGTTGGGCTTCGCTGTTATGCGCTGTCTGATAAATTTGAGCAGCAGATTTAATATCTGCATTTCTGACGTTTGTGATCTTAAAAGCACATTGTCAACGTGTTTGTATTATAAACATTAATAGAGGAATATTTTATAACTATCGCATTCCTGCGCAAAAAAATCTTCGCATGATTTTGTGAAGTTGATGAATGGCTAGCTCATGAAATTCGAAATTCATATGCTGCTGCTTCAACGACATTTCATAAAAGGATTTCCAGAAATTTTTGCCAATATTGTTTTGTCATAAAGTATCTAATTGCTGACGCGAGCATTGTTTCCTTTTATGACTGACTTACTGACACTTGAATAGATTTTTAAAAGTGCTTCAGCGCTTCAAACATTGCCGACTTTTAATACCTTGCAGAACATCACTTGTGTCAGATAGTAGAAAACGTTAAGCTATATAAAAATAGCTTTATAGTATTGCGCTTTAATTTTCATCATATTTCTCCAGGGTATTTTTCTCGTTTAGCATCATCTATTGTGTGCATATTGATTACCTGGTAAATTATAAATGATTGCATTCTTACCCGTCAATGTCTCGAGGGCTTTCTTGTTCGAAATTTGCGCATTTTCCTAAACTGCGTGTTATTATTTATTAACAAATTTATTATTAAGATACAGTTAAATAAAATATTAAAAAATATATATGGGAGGATTTCGGATTAAATATTTGACAAGATGCAAAATGTAATGAGACTGGTTGAAAATTTAAAGCATTCAATTTTCAAAAATGGTGATTATTTAATTTATCATTACAAGATGCAGCTGTACAACTATAATAAACTTTCAGTGTAATATATAGTTTTAATGAGTTTTAATTTAATATTTTTACGATTATTTTGTGGTAACACTATTGTTGCATAAAATTATACAGTTGCTAATAATACTTTGTTCAGCAGTCAGTGTAAATGATAGTCTTTGTAGTTGCATGGTATGATCGATCGTGCATCTAACAGAGGGGTGATGTTATGTAGAAAGAAAACAGGGAGTTGTGACAGATATTACATCGTTTGCTGATCCTATTTACTTTGCAAATTGTTGTCATTGCAGTTTGTCTGTTGGAAAACGCCGCAATGCAGGATATAAATGCGCATTTCTGCTCTCTCGCCTCCCACATTCTCATACATATAAGATCATATTTGCAACTGGGTTACATTTCTTTAATTCTCTTTAACAACTTATGCAATGCTACTATTCGGAACTTGACCCATTTTCGCTTCTGCCTGCTACCCTATTTAATTTCCCTGACAAAGTTGTGTCCATTATCAAGGGAATTGGGAGAGATACAAGAGTTTTTTTTCCTCCGAAAGTAACATTTGTTAGAAATATATAAACTGGAAAATAAAATGCAATTTTAGCAGTTAAACCTACCAATTTTTAAAAAAATATTAATGCAAATTATGAACTTATTGACAAGACTGTAATTCATAATTAAACGTGTATTTAAATATATTGCCATGCCTACTGGTTTAATGAGCAAAACATTTCACGTGCTATAAGATTGAAGCAAATCATAATTGGTTGGTTTATATATTTTTTTCAGTCGATTTAATCTAGGCCTACGAGATTTTTATTTGTAATTACATTTCATTTTGTTTTCCTCTTAATTAATGGTACAATACATCTGCTATAATTTCAATTATATTTCAATAGAAGTCTAAATTCCCTGTGAGATTTAAAAGGAATGCAACTGTATTTAACAAAAAGCAGTTATTTATTAATTGAATTTTACTAAATGTTTTTACATAACTAAGAAATATATTCACATTAAATAAAATAATTTTTTGAATAAAATCAAAAGAATTTTACAACGAAAATGTTTATTTCGACACATGAGTATCTTAATTTCTGATTAATGTCGATTTATTAGTTTGAATAATATTTTCTTGCTGTGAACTCTTCCTTTTTTATTTTAAGCCTGTTACTTCTGGATTTTATCCTTTTCATATTTTTTTTATAATTTTTTTAGATTATATTGACTTCGTTGGTAATAAAAATTCCGAAAACAGTTGACAGAATTTGAAGAAAACCATGTTGAATTGCTTTTTCATCAAATTTGGCATTGGAGTGAAGTTGAAGTGTAGTGAAAGACAAAAACGGTCTGAAACGTTTTCTGTGCTCTGGCTTCACGTTTTAAAGCTCTACCAGATTTCAGACTTCTCTAAAATGAAATCGATATTGGCATCCACTTTGATGCATTATGCTCTTGCAGACGGTCCCCAATAGTTTGAAAACGTTGACTGTGCATTTCTTTATTGGGCCAAAAAGTTGGTAAGAGATTTACTAGATTTGTTATAGGCAATTTCTTCCATTGAATTCGCTTTCTTTTGACACCGGATCAAATTCAATCATCCTCTCATTCAACACTGCAAGCATGCAGGAATTTATTTCTTTCCCTGTGAAAAATAGTTTGTTTGTGCTGAATTGCCAAAAGCAGATGAAAGCAAACTCGATTTTGTATTTCGTGCAAGCATTTATAGGAATTGATATTAATAGATTAGCATATTCCTTGTATAAAATAGATTTGCAACTTTTGCCATTTATGAGGGGCGCTGTTAAAAATGTGCAAAAGTTGATTTCTGAAAAGCGAAAGTATACATAAACATGGTTTTCATGTTATTGCATTTGCTAGAATAGTCGTTTTTCTTATTTCAGCCCATTTTATTGATCAGGATTCAAAGAAACTGGAGTTTTACGAGCACCGTGATGTTCAAATAAATTTTATTTCAAATGTATTTATCATATGCTATCTTTGTATTTGAATACCATTTCTACAAATACTTTTACTACATTTGTAAAAGGTAGTTTTTAACAAGGCGAGAAAATCTTTTAAAAAGTTTGAATGATTAATAATTACATAATTAATGAAATCAATTATTTAAATACCTCTTGTGTATAAAAAAATATATAAAAGTACCTTTCGTTTTCCCACTTGCCATAAATATATAGTATAACCCCTATGACAATTGTGTAGCATGTTATTAAAAATCACATGGTAAAAGTCTTATATCCATGTTTGGAATTTTACTACTCTGTCTTTTTCACCTTGTAGGAAGTAGGAATATATAAAGTAGCTTTGGGTGTTGAAAGTTTCATGCAATACAGAGGATACTGTAGCATTTAAATCCCAGTAGGCTAACTATTGGCGCTTTTCCAGCCCATGACTTTTCACATTTGGAAATAGCAGCATTGCAGAATACTTTTTGAAATATCAAAATTGCACGACTAGAAATTTAAACCCGTTTAGGTAATTTGTAAAGTATTTGAAATGAATCTGGTCCAAATTATTTTTATATAAGTTGGGAATGAGAAATTGCTTTAAGTCAAACAATTGGCCTAACTACCGTATTAAACTTTTATTATCTGTTGAATGAGCTGTATCATTTTCACTTCCTTTTAGTAGTTAGCATCTAGGATTTATTATTAGTGATTATTTAACGAATTATTGCCCTACTGGGATATGACCGCTGAATGGTATCGCCTGCATGTGATGTACACATTGTTACATGAGCTGTTATTGATCTGAATGGATTAT
Organism: Glomeris maerens; assembly: GCA_023279145.1. Taxonomy (NCBI): domain Eukaryota; kingdom Metazoa; phylum Arthropoda; class Diplopoda; order Glomerida; family Glomeridae; genus Glomeris; species Glomeris maerens. Next base: position 3,194 of record WWPM01019019.1, on the reverse strand, counting down.
GCCCATTGCAAAAAGGGAATAGGTTTGCATAAGGTCCAAAATCACAGTTGGCAAACAGCCATATAGATATTGTTATATGGAATACATGCATTGATTCAGTTTCATTGATTTCACTTTAAAAATGAGAGGGTGAAAGTAAAACAACCTGCTCAACCAGAAAACTGACATTTAACTAAAGTGGATTTAATAGTTTTTACTTCCACGCGAAAACTTTTCTGAGCAACTTTGTTTCCATTTGTAATTATACCTTATTTACATATTGACCTAATTACTCGGACAGGCTTATCTATTTGACATACTGTATATGTATACACGCATTGTGAATTACCAGCTTAGGCTAATTAAGTCGTGGCTAATCGACCCATGTAGATTTCTACTCCCTTGATAATAAAAACTATGCAACCGAATCACAATTAATTACATCGCATTTTTCATTCTTTATAGTAATTTTAGACGATGCCAAAAATAAGGAATCATTGGACAAGCTTAGTGAATGTAGAAATTAAAGTTTATTACCTAAAGAAATTAAAATGGTTATGTTTATTTTACGATAGGCGTTTCAAATTCAATAAAATTATTAGATTTTGAGCTTGTAATAGAGTGTTGGTCGAAATTTTATTTATATTTACTAAAATTCTGCAGTATATGCGCATGCTCAAAATACATTTGTGTGGAAATATTCAGACGTGTAAATGAATGCATTATAATTGGATTAGTTGTTAGAAGGGGTGAGGTTATATTTTTGCAAATCCATAATGCATAACTGATGTGGGAATATAATATTGATATACTATCCTCTATGCTTCCTATCAAAATGGAAGATTGCTTTCGCCAAAAGGATATTATTAGCTGATACTGTATATTTATTGGAGTGTTCTTCAAACAAGAGGGAATTCTGCAACACCAGTGTGAAAATAAAGTTGAAGTACAGCAATATCGGTGTATTCAAGTAGAATATACTGCTGTCACAATTTACAATATACAATTATCCGCACCAACCTCAGTATAGAGTTATGAATGTGGCTTTTAAAAAAGTGCTGATCATTAATTTTGCAAAGGTGTGAATACAGCAGCTAATGAAGTGTGGGCAAACACCGTGTGCTGCCGGTATATAAATCAAATTGTCACATGCTTCAACTGTAATAGATGAATGGAGCTTATCGATACGCAGATTTCAGTTTGGTATAATACCTTTAATCCTAAATGTTTGTGTATTCACATTTTTGTTTTCAATGAAATGTTGAGAGAATAACAATACCACAATGAAGCTTAATTCAGTCATGTTCGCACTGTGTGAAAAGGTCAAATGTGATGTCTATACTACTCAGATTTTTCATCAAAACTCAAGTGATGCGTCGATTGCAAATTGTATCTGATACATTTGCATATCAACTCGAAGTGATTGCAGCCGGTAACAGGAGTCACGAACACTTGCTTATTTGCTCGTTATTGCAGCAAGGTACAATAGCAGTACAAATATTCACCGCATATTGCGTGCATGCGTATGTATGCCACTGAACTCTTGTTTGCACTTCTCTGAATTCCTTGTAGCCTGTGTGGAATAATCTAAGTAAATTTGTCCAATTCGAAAAATAAATATTGGATACGATGTCGTATTAAAGACATTTTTTCGAGCATTTTAATGCACAGTATATTAGGAATTAGATGTGAATAGCAGTTTCTTAAACAGTTTTTGCTGTTTTGGTCATACGGGAACAATAATACGTACTTTTGCTTTTAATATTATCATACATACAAGTAAAAGGGATAAACTATTGACTTGAGGTGAATTCCATGTAAGTGTAACAAAAATTATGGAAATTATAATGAGCTATTCAAGTATCAAGGGTGATACATTTTTTAAAAGGAAATTCCCTCGACTTTTTTATCTTGGTGTTAAATTTTGATAGCCATAGAAAACATATTGACTTTGGAAAAAGAATGTTAACAGCAGATTTGATATTTAATAAACATTTAACACCAAGATCATATTTCATGGTGAAATTGAGGTGCGTCAGCAACACACTTTGAAAATAAATATTGTTTAATTGGTTACGGTAAATAAATTTTAAGCTTTTCTATCTCAAATTTCACGGTCTCCCAGACATATTTCAAAAATATTGTTAAATATCAATATAAAACACAAAATAAATATGTTGAAATTTAGAATTTAACGATTCAAATGTGTGCGTCAGCAACATGGAATTCACCTTGAGAACATTTATTCCATACTTTTACTAATTGACTGAAAATGTTGATGCATTGAATGCTTACAAACAATGTTATACTAATATAATTGATGATACTAAATTCTTGTCAAATAAAAGTTGCGCTTACAAATGTTACTTAGCAAATTAAAATATTGATTTATAACAGTTGACTAAATCTATTTGTAACTTGTCAGTACAACTTAAAGTCAGATTGACATTCAGATGTATTCAATTACAGCTCCTGAATCGAACGAAATACTATTGATCGTTTATTTCTTGATGCCTAGGAACGCGATAGTTAAGATTCAGAACAACATCACATCAATCAATGTCATGCTTTGAATAAGAATTATGGAGCGTATTTCTACTGCACCAAGCAATCGTTTATGCTATATATTATTTTCGTGTACTGCGTACATTGATAGTGAATGCAGATTTCAAAGTTGATGTGTCTTCGATCAATAGGCAATGAGCATGCAGTTACCATCTGCAATTATGAAGTATCCACTGATCAAAAATGGAGGAGGCCATAGTGAGGAAGAGTCCCAGCTAAATTCATTGTCCAAACCCGTCATTTTGAACTGCTTTACCTTCGAATATACACTGTGAAAACGCAGGGTCTGTATTCTACTCCTTCCTGCAGCATGACATTGATGTAAGATAGGATTAATCTTAAATCGATTTGGAATGTTGAAAGTTGCAATTGACAATTTGGCATAGAGCATGTATTTGTCTGTCATATTAAATTTATTTAAATCTAAAGTTTATCCCAAGTTTAAGAGTGATGAAGGCCCCAAGCACCCATTATTACTGGAGTAGGGATTTACTTTATCATTCAGTACCAAAAATTGCTACAATCAGAAGCCTTTATTTTACAATGTCTTATTATTATCCATTTGGCCTCAGAATATAATCGCATTTCAAGGGAACACTTTGGTTGCAGTAATGATGAATGTATCTTGGTTGCATTTATTGATGACAGGA
>WWPM01019014.1:0-12237 GCA_023279145.1 Glomeris maerens | reverse complement strand
TTCGCTTCGGTTGACACCGTGTAAAACACACAACCAGTTTCTGTTGTCTTTTTTTATTCTTTATTCTAATCGGTAAACCAGTTATGCATTGTTCTTGGCTAGTATATACTTAAATAAGTAACCAGCTATACTCTATTTGGATAAATTTAGAGTGACTTATTGCCGGTAAACGGTGAATTTCATTATACCGAAAGCAAGCGTACGTAGAAGCCGTCATTTGTTCGTGGAAAACCTGAATAAAAAAAAGACATTGAATATGTGAAGAAGAAGAAGGAAAAAATAAGAAACAAAACGTCTGAATGCTGCTTGTTTTTCAGATGCCAAGATGAGATTAAGAGCAAAATCGTGACTTGTGATACGGAGGAGTGGCAAAAGCTGCGCCTCACCATTTCCCCAGGTAAGTCGTTCGCGAGCAACTGGTTTCTAATAACCGTATTATTGGAATATTGATCGTGATCGTCGTTTCTCGATCAGCAGAATTCGGAGGATGGTTCAGCGTGGACTCTACGTGCCCCCGTCCCTTGATGTACGTCGGAGGAGTTGACCTGTCCTTCTTGAGAGGTGACAACGTCAACGCGTGCGCCAGCCTAGTTGTGTGCAGAGTCCCTGATCTACAGGTAAACGCGGATCTGGGACCTTTACGGGCCCCTTTTTAGGCCTGTACTTTCAGACCTTCAGAATGCTTACGGTCCAGTTATTGGGGTGTCAGCCTCCACGATTTTCTTTATAAATTCGTTTACTATCTTTTGCTCATTAAGTTATTTGCTCTACAAGGCCCCTGCATGCGAAACTCGAGCTCGGGCTTAATGGCCTTTTGGCCCTTGACACAAAGGGCGCCGAAGCAGCGCAAACGCTTGCAGAAATCATTCTCTTCTCACAAGCCAACACAATCGGACGCAAACTTCAGTTCCTTCCATCCAAAATAAACGCTTATCTATTAGTCAAAGCTATAAGCCACCCTTCGAAGCTTACGCTAACAGGGGTAATGAGGACTCAATTTAGACGTAAATGAAATTAATCAGGGCGATTCAAGAAGGGAATTATCAGGTTTGAAAACTGTGTTTCAGAGAAAAATCCAGTTGAAAGCCTTTCTGCTCAGTTTTCCGAAACGCAATCGGTTACAACAGAAGGCAGTTCAATATCAAGACTGTTATGTATTAAGTAATAGTTCGTTAGATTCTTCAAATTGGGTGCACTGTAAAACTATATCAACAGCGGCAACATTGTACTCGTGCTTTGTTTAATATTCCCAGGGGGGATTGCTCAACTCAGCACTAGCTTCGCATTGTTTTATATTCAAGAGCAGAGTCAGTTCAACTTGCAGCAGTGAAACAATTAAGTGAACTCTTTTAATACTTGCAGAAATTAAAGCTAGTGGCATTTTCAATCAGTTTGTTCCTTCATATTATTACTCCATACGGTGGATACATATTTTTGAATAACCCTGTACATTGTTCAGGGATCTATGGGTAATAAAGTCAAGGGATTTGCGCCGCGCATTCGTTAACAAGTAACGGGATTCCCGCAATTACGTAGATCTGTCACTGCGACTTACTATATCTGCAAATTCCCGATGGTGTAACTTGGGATTAAGAACTTGTAAGCAAATAGATTTCTGGATCATTGTTTGAGTAGATACATGTTGTAGTTATAATTATGCAGGTTTGCTGCCCAACGAGGAAAAGCGAGAAAGTTTACATAGCATTTTCTGAATTGTCAGGTTGTGTACGAGGAAAGCCAGTGGGTGGTTCTGAACGCTCCTTACATACCGGGCTTTCTTGCGTTTCGCGAAGCGCCTTTCCTCGTGGAAGCCGTGCGGCGGCTCAAGCTGACCAAACCCGAGCTCACTCCGCAGGTTCGTCTCTCGTCTCGTCTCGTCTCGCAATTCGTTCTTTGACCCTTTTCCTACATCCGTTTAGGTGCTTCTCGTGGACGGAAACGGAGTACTGCACCCGCAAGGTGAGTAGCCCTCGAGATGAGTATGTGTACCTCGCTTGACGAGCGTAATTAGTTTCGAGGATAAGGCTGAGGGAATGTTTGTTAGCCCCGATGAAAGCTTGTATAAGCAGAAACTAGTTGGCAATAAAAGAACACACTTGTGTTTATTTGTATGAGCAACGGAGATAATACTTTGAATTTTCAAGAATCGTACGAATCGATGTAAAGTACGACAATGCGTTCCTTGTCGCAAAAAGTACTCGATGAAACCCACATTTGAACTAACAAATCTTCAAAGATGTGGGGAGCATGAATTATGGATGTCACATTTTATGTAGGTCCTACTTGGGGACATGGGGTTTATACGAACTTTGCCTTGTTTTCATGCAGGGAATATACCCTGTCAGTTTGTCCCTGTATATATATATATATGCCGATTTTAATTGAGAATTGAACTAGCCAGCCTTCAATTCAATCCACTGACGAACTCCCTTCCGTTAAGCGAGTCATTTTTGCACAATCACTCGTCCAGCCAGGTATGTTGCGCTGTATGTTTGACGAAGAGGGTCAAGTTTTTGCGTGTTGTTTGAAAAGAGTGCGGCATGGCGTGTCACGTCGGCGTCGAACTTGACATACCGACCGTGGGAGTGGCCAAGAGCCTGTTCTACGTGGACGGCTTACAGAGGGACGACGAGCACCGGAGACAGGTACGAAGGCAAGAGCTCTCGCCAAAGGGCACGCGGTCACGTAACGGACCATCGGTAATAACGAGCAACTTTTGCCGCAGGTGTCGTGTCTGTCGAGGAAGGGAGACGCGTTCCCGCTGATCGGACAGTCCAGCAAGCTGCTCGGAATGGTACCTTTCCTTCTTAACGTTTCTCTCCCCGATTATTACTTAGAAGCGGTCTGTTTCAATAGACATCGGTCTAAATTCGTTTTCCATTGATTTCTAATACAAAGGCGGAAATAGGGTTATAGGACCCACCCTGTTAGACACGTCAAAGCCTTACGTTACCTCTGCGTTTGCAGGCTCTGAAGACGTGCGAGAAAGCCACGAAGCCGGTGTACGTGTCCGTGGGCCACCGCGTGAGCCTCGAGACCGCCGTCTGGCTGGTGGCCCTTTGCTCCAGGCATCGCATCCCGGAACCCGTCAGACAAGTGAGTTCATCGCGTCTTTTAAGGCCTGTTTCCTTAGATATCTTCTAGTTATCTCCCCGATGATGGCTCGCTGATGAGCCGAAACTAGTTGGCAATTAATAAAAAAATAAGTCCTTGGTGAACTTTTTTATCGTTTACGAGGAGAGGAAACTCGACTGTATTTTGAAGCTGAAATAGATGCGAGAGCTGACGAGTCATGTGAAAGTAATCGGATCGATTTGCAGGCAGACGTGCGTTCTCGCAAGTTTCTACACAGACGCGTGCCGCGCCAGTCGTCTTCGAGGGTCTCTCCGTCTGCAAGGTGAGCGATTACCCGTGCGAGCAAAGGGCCTTAGCGGCAATAGACCGGTGTGTGGAACGAGGATACCCGCAGATTTAACGCATACTTGTTCGCAACGGTGCCGTCTCTCCTAGCGGACGACGGCGGACGCGTGCTGGAGTCGAGCGACCGGTGATAGTCTTGTTGCCAAATTCCCCGTTTTGATTTTCGCATCAGCTTTGTTATTTGTTTACCTTCTTTTAATCCCCTCTGTTTATTGTTTTACAGCCGATCGAATTTTATTATTATTATTATCAATCGTTTTAACCGATTTGCCGGTGATTTTTACGACCCCCGAGAAAGTTTATAGCTGCGTGCGTGCGTAGAAATCAAAAAAACCGCTGACTGTGTTATTATAGGATGTAGATCGATTGACGTACGTCAAATAAGGTTTTTGAAGATATTTTGCAACTGAGCCCTCGTGTCATCGGGGCCGCTCACCGTGTTGCTGATTGTGCGGCAGTCTTCGTAAATCTCGTGATCGTTGCCACCCTATAGGATTTTTAAGAAAGTTTTTTCTATCATGTGCTTCTTAATATCCGCTGCAGTGCCATAAGTTTATACTCTTTTTTTTCCCAGTTGGTTAAAGGAGTCGCGTGCCGTTGTTTGGCGTTTCTAATTACGGGCAAACCAAGAGAAATGCTTAAAAGTAATACTTGTATAGTTATGAGCTTTTGTGAAAATTGTGTTGTTTTGGAATTTTAAAGGTGAACTGACAAAGTACGTTCCATCTCAGATTTTGAAGGGAATTCATTTTTACAAAGAAGTTTCCGTTAAACACCTTCTATCCGAACGATCCCTATCGATTTAGGCCACACCCTCCATTAGAATGTGACATTTGAGTAAAGCACGTAAACACATTTGTGTGCAAAAGTGACACCCAAGTTTCAGAATTTTAGATATTACCGAGAGTTTTACAAAATAGCAGGTCTGTTGTTCCAGACGGACCTTCTAGCTGAACGATCCCCGTACATTAAGACCACACCCTCTCTTCGAACGTGATTGGAACAGTCGAATGTACAAAAGGGGGTTCAGCAACTTCCTCAAACAAACCAATGGTTATATCTCTGCAAGTTGCAAACATTTCTTGAATGTTGAGCAGGATTGATGTTACAGGACCTTGTCAGTTCACACTCCTGGAGTTGGCCCCTTTTACCCCAACGGCACGAAGATCCCTTAACCCGGCTGTTCTTTTTTTTAAAGATGAATGCGGACTTATTTGTATACCTTCATGGTTTTATCGCCGAAGAAGTAGATGGTCTTAAAGCCATCGGCTTCCAGATGTTGAAGGCAGAAAGTTTTGTCCCAGCCGACCGGGTAAACGTCGAAGCTTATCTGCCCACCTGAGTTAAAACGATATCAACTAATAAGTATGCTAAAAACCCCTCGTAGCTTATATCCCCCGTTAGCAAATTACAGTCCAACTTATTCTTGATTGGATTTCAAACAAGTTTTTCTAAGGTACCCTGAAAATTACACTGAAGAGCAATCGCTCACTTCACGATCCACTCGCTGTACGGGAGGGGTGAGCACAATGCGAGCACGTTGCAGACTTCAATCGGTCCCAACTGCGGTTCAAAGGGAATGGACACATTCAGCCTCTTGTTGCAACAAAGTCAAAGTGGGCGGTTACATTCGGAACGCTTGCGCTAGGATTGGTCAGTGCACTTTGTCTTGACAGAAGGAACCGGAAATAGCACTATATTCTTATTCCCGGTTCCTTCGCACTGCAGCCAATCAGACGAGGGGGGCGGGGCGGGGCGGTGATGTGTCTGTTCCTTATTGTCTCGGCTTATTTGACAAGTGTGATCCTTGTTGTGAAAAAGTGTACAAATTTGGTTGAAGCGAATGACAACTTTGGTCTTATGAAATAGGGTCTTAATGTATAGAAAGGGGCCGGGTTTGCGTAGCTAGGGGTTGAAAAACCGTTCAAAAATACTTGGTACAGATGTTATGTGGTCCCTAACCATAGCTGGGTCCCTATTGGGCAAGTTGCACGGTTTCAGCCAGTCTCTATACCTAATACACCCGAGATCATAAGCTACAAAGGGGTTCTTGCGTAATTTAGTTGGTATCGTTGAGCGGTAACTTACCGATGCAAAATTTGAGGCCCCAACCTTTGAAATTGGCTTCAAGGTTCTCGATGAATAGTCCTCGAATGTTGTGCACCTATAGGGCGGGTGACGAGAGTAAAAACAGGGTTTTTGCGTGTTGAAGTTGTTAACTCCGCAACGAAGGCAAACTCGATCCAAAATCGATTATCCCTTATTGTAACAGTCCTTATGATGGCCCTTACATCTTCGCTAACTGCAACGGAGTGACTTCCTTTAGGCAAATGTGTGGGCGGCCCCGGTTGGAATTAGTCCAATTTCAAGTTCAATGGACTTAATTGTGATTGCACAGTTTCAAATTGGAATTAGGGATAGTTGTGTGGGTAGTCCTTATTGAAATAGGGCACCTGTGTGGGTAGTTCTGGCCGGAATAGTTGGATTGCTGCAACAAGGACTGCCCACACAGGGGTCAAACTTGCACCAAGAGGCCCATCTCTCGCAGTTTGCCTTCGTTGCAGGGTGATCTTTGTTTTTTTGGGGGGGAAGGGGCCGTTTCAAAGATGAATCGAGTGTAAATAGTGTGAGGTTTTAAGAATAAGATTAAGAAAAGGACTGACTTGGTCGTATTGGGCAAATTGTTCCCGTTCCGCTTGGGAACAGCTCCTTCCCACAGGGCACACGTTGATCATGCCCTTGCGGAACTCGATGAAGTTGCCCCTGGTGGAGAAAGATAGAAAGAAGGAAAAACAAAAATGAAAGATTTCTGTGATGGTTTGTTATAATCGTTGTTGACGGTAGAAAAAAATGACATCTTGTTGCTTCCAAAACAGGTTAATATACGTGAAATTAGGCCCTTTGGTTCGTCGGCCCTAACCACAGAGAAGTTCAATACTCGTAGCGCGTTAGGTCCTCGCGAACCAAAGGGCCTATAGAGAGTACGAAGCCCGATGCGGCAAGATCTCCCGCAGGAAAAATGTTGATACGTATTCGGTAAAAGGGACTTTCCCGACAGATCTTGCCGCAAAGGACATTATCGTCTCGCGCCCTTACGGTACAAGTGTACAGATTGATCTTTTTTTGGTGGTTTTGGAGCTTTTCTTGTAAGATGAATGTGATAAATGGTAATCGGAATCGAGCTGAGTTTACAGGGTGCTTTGTTGGGAAACTCCAACATCTCAGTAATCCGCTGAAACTTCGCGCCCTTTGCGGTTTGGGGCGTCGAAATGATTCAAATGCCTATAATCTGTAATCAAGGACAGTGTACTAACTAGGGCCGAGAAACCAGGGATGATTTTTTTTGCCTAATAGGACAGCAATAGGGAGGTACAGTATATATGTATAGGCAGTGGCAATTGCATTCTAAAATGTGACTGGTTGGGGGGTAGCCTCGCAGCCATGCTAATGGTTGCCCTGGATCGGAGGCTAGAAAGTCGAATGTGTCTCCGCCATCTTCGAGTCTCTGACGTTCCATTCGTTCGAAAGATTAATGGTTGCCCTGGTTTGGAGGCTAGTAAATCGAATGTTTCGCCCCCCCCCCCCCCTCCCCATCCCCAGGCAGGCTAGTGGATGCCCTCGGGTGGAGGCTAGTAATTCGAACGCTTCGCTGCCATCTTGGAGTTTCGCTCGTTCCATTCGTTCGAATTTGCACTGCTGTGGCGATGACTAGCTATGACGTCAGTAGGGTGCAGCGCCTCGCTACCGAACCGGGCATCCGACTGCCACTCCCCTATACATATACCTTGCTGCTTTTACGCTGGCTAAAAACCTGAAAGAAGCAAAGTCTCTCAGCGGACTACTGAGATGTGGGATTGTTCCTTGAATGTTCTTGGAAACGAAACGCATCCGGTATATTAGTTTAGTTTAGTTAATTAATTAGTTTGTGGAATTGAAATTGTACAGATCCGCGGCGGAAGAAGTGAACAGCTTGTACATAATTCGTTGCCGGGTTTGAAGGTTTTTGTTCTTAATCAATGCAAATTTGCTTTCGATGACCCGTTGTTTTTTTTTAAATACCCATTAAAATCGAAATGATATGAACTAATTAGGGTTTGTTAGGGCGCGATCGTGTGGGACCTTTTCACGGGCAGCGTCAGTTCGGACATGTAACGCAGGCAGAAGTTGATGAACTTCTGCAGCTTCTCTTCTCCCATGTACTTCAAGATGTTCTAATTAATGTTCCAAACCCAAATCATGTTTAAATTAACTCACAATCATCATCGGGAATTACTTAATTACCTGTTCGGAGAATTGAGATCCGTTGCGGAAAGCCACCAATCCGTTCTCGGCGAACACGTAGTCGAACTTCCCCAACACTGAAATCACATCAGAAAGGATAGTCCAATTCACGAGAGAAGAACCACCAAGCCATCGAGTGTTTTCATTGGTTGCCATGTGAAGTGGGCGGGGTTAACAAAAACGTTTGCTGCAATTTTAATTCAGACTGGAGCATTTATATACTGATTGAAGGCATCTTTAGGGGAGTGGCTATCGATACTTGCGACCACTCCCGCTAGCGCTCATTGGCAGTCTGGAGGTAGATGGGCGTGGTTTGAAGCGGGTGGGCGTGACATTTCTAGTACGCATGACCATAACGGCTCCTTCATGTGACGTCATTTAATAGAACTTTATAGCTTTTCAATGACAGCGCCCAACCAAATAGAAACGCCCCACATGGACACGCCCCGTAATATAATTTCAATGTGATAATTTGATATTTAATGGGGAAAAAACTGCACATTTCTTTCTGTCCTCATTTACAGGAGCCTTAACTTAACATGCAAATGAGGTTAACTTATGCAAATTACCTTCCAAAGACCCGCCCATTTGCTCTGCTATTTTATCAGCATCAGACCCACCAACGAGTCCTATAAAGTACTTTTCACGCATTCTTGAAAGGAAACTGGCCATTTCATCTGAGATAAGCTGAAGAAACAATGTTTCAGTATACAGTAATAAGAATGAAGTTTTTTAAAAAAAAAAAGGATTTAAGAAGTTTCAATTATTTGTTTTAAGAAATTGGAAATGTACCTGTCTTGAAGCAGTTATTGTGCCATCAACATCGAAGAGGCAGATGCAAGTTTTATCTCGATCAGTGTTCATTTTGACACTGTTAAAACTACTTTTGTCGATTGCAAAGTGGGAAATTGTACTAGGCGATGATGATGATGATGATACGGAGTGATGACGTCACACGTTACGTGTCATCGCCCATATCAATGGCCGCGTTATGAAAACACTTGACAAACGCATTGATTATTGAGAAAAACACAACAGGAAGTCAAATTAATAACCGTAGAAACAAATGAACCGTTATGTATCGTCGCACAACCGTCGTTGTAGGCGAGATGACTCAAATGGGAAATTTTCTGCATGATGCAACCGCTGAAGTCCCTGGGTGTGACGTCATCAAGCGCAGCTGGCCTATCAGTTTTGAGATAATTCACGCTGCGGCCAATCGAATTGAAAGAATTGGCTATGGGAGCCGTGTATTAGTGTTGCATAATGTCCTCGACGCATAATGACGAAAAGAAGACGTATGTAATAACAATAGCATCGATGATCTTTCGAGCTCCCCTGACCTGCTAGAGGACGCTATTTGCATCATTTCTTTATTATGTACAGTATGAAGGAGGAAAGAGAGTGGCAGGCCGCCATGTTTCCCCTCAGCAATCTATCTATGTACTCTAAATGGTGGGTGGGTCATTTCGTAGATTCGAATCTGGTAACGCAGAGTAGGCGTGCCCAGAATGCCTGCTAGTATAGAGTTGAGAAGCAACATGGCGGAACCAATGACAATAGGATATCTCTTTGACCATAGTCTCTTGCATTTTGTCGGCAACTTGTGGACACCATGCTCGCTTGTGGAGAAGGGCAACAACTACCGCTCCCGGAGTAGATTGCTAATAATAATGGCTGCTGCTTTTCCATAGTATTTATCGGATATTTTTTAGAGTTGGAGCGGAAAAAGCCGTATATATTAAGTATGTAGTCCATTTTAAAACTGAAAACCGGAGCATTTGCGGAGGTTTTTTATTTTAATTAAGCAAAACGTTGAAGCAGCTTTTGTGTTGCTTCGTTTTCAACAATACAACGAAGGAGAAAATAAGAAAACGCTAGTTTTATTTATTTTTTACAAAGTTTTTACGCTATTCTTAACTTTAACGTGATGTTTTGCGATCGCAACTCGACGATGGAGCAAGACAACGATTCAGGTGAAATTAATCGATGGCTGTGCAGCTTTCTTGCGAAGCGATTCGCCTCGTGCAACTTCTCCGTTGCGATCGCACGGGGAACGTTGCGCGGCAAGATCGACTCGTGCAATATTTTGGTTGCCGTTTCGCATTCAAGCAAATAAAAGCCTAAAAATAATTGTTTTGTAGGTTTTAATAACGATATTGACGCCAGCAGTTGCGGTGGTCGTCTTGACCCTCCTATTGGGGTTTTCTGGGATATTGAGAATTGTCAGGCAAGTATATTTTTGGGCAGAAAAACATAATTACCTATGTATTTAAATGTGCAATTGTACTTTAGGTTCCAAAAGGGAAATCTGCAATGGCAGTTGTTCAGTGCATCAGGGAAAATTATTTTGAAGGACACCGTGAAGCTGAATTTATTTGTGTATGCGATATACACAAGGAAAGTAAAGACATTGTCTGTGAACTCAATAATGCTCAGGTATATAACACTGAGACGTTATAAAACATGACAGAAATAGTCACAAAATATCGGTTTTTCTGGATAATCTAGCAATAATTGCAATTCGATAATCTGTAAATCATATTGCTATTAAAACACGTGTTGTGTCTACTTTATGAGAGAAGGAAGTTTATTCTAATCGTATAAGGATTTCTCGTAGTTTCCACTGATTGTGAAAAATAAAGAAAAATTGCAATTTGAAAATCTGAAAAACCTTATAATTTGAAACATTTAAAAATCTTATAACTTGAAAGATCTTAATAACTTAAAATATTGATCTGATAATTTGAAAAAATTACAATAACTTGAAATCTTATTGTAACTTCAAAAAATGTTATGATAACTTGCGCATTGTAGAATAAGTTGCAGCGATGCGAAGGTTCCGGTTGCGTAAAACGATAACTTTGCAAATTACAGTGCCGCGTTCAATTCCAAGTAACGTAGTAGAGCAAATGAAAAGGAATTGGGTTTGTATTTTTTTCCAGGTGACAGTTATACACGTGTGTTCAACTAGCAAAAACGCGGCGGACGACAAGATTAGCCAGTGTTTGCGGCGGTTCGCGGACGTGCACTCGTGCCCGGCTACGGTCGTCTTGATATCCGGTAACTTCCTTTCGCGAACGTCTCGACGAGAATTTTTAAGAAATGTAAGTCTAATCGTAATCGTATCCGACAGGTGATATTCACTTTGCGGCCGACCTTTCCGATCTGAGGTACCGGCACCAGTTCAGAGTCGTGTTGCTGCACAACACGAGAGCGCCGGAAGCACTCGTGGTTTACGCCCACGAGTCCAGGCATTTCTACGAGCTTCTGGCGACGGTTCCCAGGAAAACTCCGGCGAAGAATCAAGTACGTAACCTATGAATCCTGTATGTTTTATAGTTTTTTTTTTAATACAGCGTTTCAAACTTGGATGTTCTTTTTGAAACACTGAACTATATTGACAAGGTTTAAAATATTGCAAGTAGCAATAATTTAAGAACAAATTCTGATTAAAGTTCACCGTTAACTGTATGGAAAATCTATACTTTGAATCGTTTCAGGGACCTAAAGGACCCTGGGAGCTTTTGGTGTCTAACCTTCCCCCGGATCGGGACGCGAACCTGGTCCGTAACAGGTTGAAGCAGCTGGCCGATAACTGCGGCGGCAAGATAGTGTTCGTCAAGGGCAAGTACGGACTGCTGGAGTTCAACACTCACGAAGCATCCATCAGGTATTACAGCGATTGCGCTTAATTTCAAATTTCCCGTCTAAGTTATAAACTATGAAAATTACTCTTAAAGGTCAATTACAAATAAATCAAACTATGACTTGACATATTTTAAATCAAAGTTCAAGAATTCTGTATGTACTTCCCAGTTAGCTTAAATTGGGGCAACTTTTAAACTATAATGGTCTTCGACCTGACACAAAGTTTAGATGAAAAGAGATGTTCTACTATAAACAGGGAAGTTGAGGGAAAAACTCTAGTGAATTGTTTCATATTTATTTGGCAGCAATCCTATTCAAGTTTCACGTGTAAATATTTTCTAGTTTACACAATCAGTTTGTTGGAAATTGTAAAATATTTTCAAGATTGTGTTTGATTGATTTAGAGAATGAGGTTGTCATTGAAATGACCAGGTGGTTTTTGTGAATAAATTAACTAGGGAATGGGCCAATGACGGTGCATCCGGACAAACCAATCGGAGTTGTGTATGTGGCAATAAAATAACTGGTTTCATTTCGGTTGGAATTGTATTGGAAAGCTGGTTTTCGTTATCGATCAGCAGTTGCATGCCACATGTGAAAGCACAAAGTGCTCTTCTCAGAAGTCTCTCCTTATTTTCAAAGCATGCAGTTTTAGAAACTGGCTATTTGAAATAATCTTCACTATACAGTGTCACATATAATGTTTAGAATTGTACTAGACTACGATGGGTAAGAAAGACATTTGCTGTGGACTTCAGTCGAAAAATGGGATTTCATTTGGGGGCCACTCCCCTATTGCGTAATTCGGGGTTTTCATATGAACTTAAATCGCAGTTTGTTACGATTTCAATTACTGTACCTTCACTCTATCCCGTTATTATTACT
>WWPM01019012.1:0-55848 GCA_023279145.1 Glomeris maerens | reverse complement strand
AAACCCGCATGTGCTGAAGCCTCATTTCGCGGATTGGTGTACTGTATATGCAATTGTGCTATTTGAACCGAAATGAACCAAATGAAAATATTTATTGGACTGTGAATTATTGCAATAAACGTCTGTACAAACTTTTTCTTCTACAAGACATTTTCAGGAATTGGAGGCGATTTTGCTTTTCCACGATATTTGTCCCTGAGCCCCAGTTCTGTTGCCACATCCCTAAGTGGTGATTTATAGGCATCAGTAAACCGAACTCGGCTACCCTTTGCTGGGTCATGGGTTTCCCTGATTACTAGAAAACCTGTTCCTTGTCTGGAAACGTAATTGACAACAATGAGCCTTTCATTTGCGTCTAGAAATCCGTATTTTCCGTAAACAATTCCGGATTTCCTCTTCTGCTCAACTCGAAAAGAGCTCCCACTGGCGTAGCCAAACTGGTAGGAGATTATAGAGTGTTCAGGGTCTGAAGGATCTTCATCAATGCCTGCAGGAGGTTTGTTTGTAATTTCAGGCAGTGTGAAGTTCCTCCTACGGATGACTCTGTAACCGCGTTCATCCGCGATGAATTCCAGAGCCGTTTCAATGCCATTGTGATCTTGCCATCCGAAAGATCCTCTAGCAATACCATCAATGGTCCAGTTCTCTGCTCTGAACTGACCATCCGGGTTCTGGTAGATGAAGTACCTTCCATCTGGACGTTGGTACCTGTACGGGTTGAACACCGATGCTCCAAAAGCCCCAATAACCATACAAGATACTATAATCACCTGAAATATGCAAATTACTAGAATTGGTATCGATCGTACAGCTTGGATATGAAGTGTTATAAAGAATTCGGTTCAGTTTGGAGTTCAGAACAAGATCCTAATTGTAAACTTCATTATTTTAACTCTGTTGACACGTGCATGTTTCTTGAAATAGCTGGTAAAAGGAAATTCACAACATGCATGTTGATTTGTACATATGTACAATGATTTACTATTAACAAGATAGTTATATTACTAAGATTCTTCATATCTCAATTAAAATTCAATTTAGAAATACAAAAATAAATAAACAATTTAACAGAACCTAATACAATGCTATATCAATTAGTAACTTGTTTAATATTTGATCGGTAAATTATGTATACATACTACTAGGCGGCATGCAGCATGCACTTACCGAAATATTTAAGAAAACATCTCTCTTGTAGAAAGGCATTTTGAATGATTTAGAAATGCTGACAGAAATTTTTCACACATCTTTATATACTCTGCAAGTGTGGGTTAAGTTTACCTTTGGAGGTATAGGGTGAAGGTGAATGAAAGTTTTGCTAATAGGAATCTCAATTTTGAAAGAAGTTTTTAACAAATAACCTCAAGAAACTTAAGAGGGGGAAAAAAGTAACCTCTATGAACTCTCTCGAGGTTGTTGATGAGCTAACTGTAATCCACGTCTTTATACACAATCCATTGAAATGCAAATTACTGTATTGATGTTTGCGTTTTGAAACGTAATTTAAGCGATGTATAATACTTCACATGACTTTCCTCTTACCGTATCCATAATTATTTTGTGTTACATCCCACAATAGCTTTGCAAGGCAAATAATTCTCAAGGATTTTTTGCATATTTGTATTTTCAAAGATTGCAACAATGATATTTTTAATATATGCACGCACACGTGTATTGGAATTGTATATGAGCTCGACCATGGCAGAAATGTTGTATGTATAGATCCTTTCCCACTCAAAATGACAAATTCATTACAGTTTGTAAAAATGCAAACTAAATTTTCCTTAGATATGAACCCCAATTTAAAAATCTCAATGAGCTAAATAGGATTATGGGAAAATCATGGCTCTAGCACGTGTAAGCTCAGATTGAGACACACACCTCTTTGTGCACCAGTTTTAAAATATATCATATAATAACTGCAGTTTCAAACAAAAAACCAAGTTTCCCCGTGATAACGGTTTTTCCAGTAAAATTATTCAAAGGACTATACGCAGTTACGTGTGCAAACGAAGGCCATAATAAGACAGGAGTTCAAGGAGTAGTTGCTTGTAAGCACAGAAATAAACACTGAAAACTACAAGCATTGTTTTACTGATCAACATGCACCTAAGCAAAATAAACCTTGACAAGTTTAACATTTTAACTTCCGGGTAATTTGAATTTCTATTCACGTGACAACATGCTAATTAACATAAGTTACTATGAAACATTCACAACCAAATTCCGACCCACTGAACAAAACATCGAAATAATTGATTATAACACAGTAAACCTGTAATTCAATTGTAAATATTTACTATAGCACTATAAAAGTTTAAATTTACATTTTCTTCAAATTTAGAGCATTCTCCTAGTATATGAAATTAAACAAAGTACAATATAATAATCAGTTGGAGAAGTCAATATACCATTAAGATAAACTATTTATAATAAGACAAGAACAAAAATATCAAGGAAAGAGAGTGACATCATCCGGCAAAAAGCCTTGCAACCACGAATATTTTCTTTATTTTACAAGCTATTCATTTAGTAAAGCGTACAAATGCATCCAGGTAATATTTACACAGTGTAAGACTAAACAAAAAAAGATGAAGCTTGCGGGATTTAAAATACCGCTTTACGTTGGGATTTGGTGACCCTGCCACCGAGCTGCAGGTCTCAAAGGCCATGGAATCCTAACGCCTCTCCAAGTGAATTGTGAGTCATCCCAATTTCTGACTCCATAACTGCCTAAAGGTCCGAAAAGTCGTCTGAAAAAGTCTACAGGCGGCGGTGTGTACGGCAATAAAACCCTTGGAATATTGAAACGTATTCTAAATCCAAAATCGTTACTTCCATCATCATCATTTTCTTCTTCTTCAGCTTCTTCTTCACCTGGGATGGTATTGATGCCCAGATCGTCATCACCCGAACCAAACGATCCAGGTTGTTGTTGCTTGTCTTCATCTGTTTGATCTACATCAATTTTATCAGTAGTAACAGTCTCAATAGTCATCACAGTTGACATTTCATGTTCAGGCTCGCCTTCGGAGACGCCTGCTTCAGGAACCTCTGTCCAAACATCTGTACCATTTCCTTCATCTTGGAATATTTTGTCCGAAGTAGCTGTCCAAGTTTCTGTGCTATTTCCTTGACCTTGTTCATCATCACCGAAACCTCTTTCAGAAGTAGCTGTCAAGATTTTTGTCACGTTGTCTTCATCATTTTCCACTTCGAATGGGCCTGATTCAGAAGTCTCTGTCCATATTTCAGTGGCATTCCATAGAGGCCAACTATCTGTTGCATTATCGCTGCCATCAGATAAATCATAATCCACTGTGATATTGATTATGGAAGGAGTTTCAACTGTTATAGAAGATTCATTATCGAGGAAAGTTTCGTTGAATTCATAAGGAGTCTTCACTAAGACATCGTTGTCTTCGCTGGTTATTGGGAACGTTTCATTGTCCTGAATTAAGGCAAACTCGGTAACAATGGCTTCATTTTGGAGCTCGCTGGACACCATGGAAATAGTGAACAGTGCAACCTTCGTGAAAAGTTTAGAAAAACGTTTGAATTAACAATTAAAAATGGCCACCTCAGTAATACGTAAAAGCCTCGACTTACCCTCACGAATGCTGGCAGCAGCATGACTTTCAACTCCTCAATACAATAATTGTGCAGCCAAAAAAGTGGTCCTCTTTATGCAGAGGTGCGCGAGTCAAAAGAGTAGAGTGTCAACACTTGCAACCTCTTGTCGCAACTGGCGAATAAACGTAGCAAGCATGCTTATGTATAATTAATATCTGGTGAGAAAATTTAAAAAACGAAAGACAATCATATTTGCTTTCCCTTTTCCTTTCGCGGAACAATGCATACCTATTAACACCTGGCTATTTTCTTCCCCGAAAGGTTGCTCAAAGTTATTATTCAATGACGTCTAGCTTTATACAACAAGTGCATATTGGGATTAACCCAGCTTAAAAGGGTTTCTTACATCCTTCCTAGCTTGTGTTTTTTCGATGAATGAAACGCGAGCCGACTTTGAAATCAGCTTGCTGATTCATCTTATAATTCACCTAATACACATATTCGGACTAAATTCGTTTCATAAATTCCTAAAAAAAAACAATGAGTCACGTTGTTATACATAATTGTTGTCTTAGACCAGTTCCACAAACCGTATCCCTAATTGAAAACAATGCATTTGTGAAGATCTATACATATCCTCCTACTTTGGATTGGATAAAGTGGTGCTTAGTAAATTTACAACCATTTATGGAGATGAGAACGATTATTGTGATGTCAATTAAGACAGATGAACACAGGTAAAAACAAAATCGCCACTGCATTTTGTATACATGTCTACTAGTTTGGACAACAAAATTGCGCATGTCTTCTTGGAAATCGATAGGTGCGTGCATTTGTTGGCCGATTTCCTTTTTATAACGTGTCTTAATTCATTTTTCCCCATCTTTTCTTCGCATTAGACCGTTTAAAAAAATGGATTTTCCGAAAACAAGTGCTTGTGCTCTTATAAGCTATTCATTATGCGTGTCAGACATTTGTAATTTTGAGCCAAGTACACCATAATTAGTTCTTGTTTTATAATATAGTCTGCATATAGGTATAGATATTAACGTTTTAATATTGGTTGACTACTAAAATCATGGTGAACACTCAATGGTTACAAAAAAGGCTGATTAAATCTTTAAGCAGACTGTGAATGGCGAGGGTGTTTCCAAAAAATACATTATTTTATGTTAGTTGGCAGGTTGACATCGATTGTTTTCAAAGGAATTAAATCTACAATTAAAATCTTCAAAGCAGTATATTTAGGGATGATCCTTGAAAAATGGAAAGCCTTGACGGAAAAATTCCGCTCGAATTGCACGAATAAATAGTCTGAAAAACAGGTTCATATACTGACTGAAACATCTCGAGAAAAAAAAATGGAGGAGACTCCTAATTTTGACCTATATAACATCTCAACGTGTCTTCTGGTATTAAACGTTTACATTAACCTTGGAAGAGAATTCCCACGAATACTAACTATTGGTGTTAGAGGATTGAACGCAAACCTGTTCATAGTAAATATATACTATAAAGAAATTTGTAATTCTAAATAACATTACCAAAATAAATGAAAGTATTTTAATTGCGAAAAGTAAATATTAAGACAGATATACTTGTACATTCCAACGTGTTTAACGCAGTTATTAAGTATTTGATACTTTTAAATTCACATCAGCACGTTGCATATAATCAATTGTCCAGTAATCTAGATTTTCTGATTGGGTTATAAAACTTACATTATTATAACTTTGCGGTAATTTAAGTGACCAGGAATTTTTCTGAGAAAAAGCGTATATTTCGGCGTTGTCTCGACAGAACCGACTTTCATTTTTTAAGTGGAGAATTTCAAGGTAGACTCAAATTGGCATCATCAAGGCCAAGTAAACACGGCAACAACGACAATGTATATAGTAAACAATTTGTGAACCTTCCCACCCTTTGAATAACAATCTGCTAATAAAATTATGCATTGGTACCACTCCCAGGCATTGTTTAACAATCGCTAAAGTTTCCTCCCATTGGTCGAAATATGAAGCCGATGTTAAATTACATATACACTGCCCATCTGCAAAATAAAAAAATACCAAGGAAAGTTCTTTAACAAAACGACTTGAAATGGGTGGGCTGCAAACCAATGTTTGGAATTATTGATGTACTGTCCACGTGACATGACTAAAACAATCGTCGAAAATAGCTTATCTGGGCAACTATATATAAAAGGTCACGTCACAAAAATATCAGCACAAAGGCTTATCGATTCTCCAGAACTACTTCCACAATCGTACAGGACAATCGAAGATGAACAGTGGTTTGGTAAGACAATACATTTAAGTTGTATAACCTTACTTGATCCATGCAAGCAGTGCTTTTCATTTCGAAGAAACACTCACTAGTCAAATCAGTAACCAACATAAACAATAATACAGTATATATTATCCCTGCATATGTAATTATAAACTGATGCAATAAGAATATCTGATATCAAAGAATGGATATAGCAAAGCAATCATTTTATGTGATATTGAAAAAATGCATCCACATACTGTAAAGTTTGACAGAGTTATCTAATTGTATTGTTCCATCATTAAGAATATGGTGCTAAAATATTTATTAAGTATTTCAATTTGTAAAGTTATTATACAATAAGTTGATCAATATTTACATACTACATTCCTTAAAATTTGCCTAAATTCCATTGGCACTAGCGTCTTATTTCTGAATAGCACTCAATATACGAGCAACTTTTTCAACATTTGCATTGCAGCCCAAATTAATGAAGTAAAATGAGTGGTAAAACAAAATAAGCAATAGAAATACATGCACATTTCACTATGAATATTGCATGTTAAATTAAACCTGAAAATTATAAACTATAGAAAATAATCAGTGCCTAGTTATTCAAAGTGTATTTAATTCATTGTCTTCTGTTAATATTTTGTAGGTAGTCTGCATGGTCCTAAGCGTCCTAGTGGCGTTTTCGGATGCCAGCTTGTCAGCCTACAATTCCCAACGAACCTATTACAGGAACATTAATCCCTTGTCTAACTTTGCCTACTCTTTTGACACTTCGAGCTACAACCCAGCTGCATCTCAATATGCACATGTACCTTATCCATACAGAACACCTTACTACAATACCTACTATCATAACCAAGTACAATATCCAGCCTCTACCTATGGAGCACCATACACCTACTAGTTATTGAAATCACTCAACCTAGCTTACAGGCTAGCTATTACAGTGACTTGGAGGTACGTGATTCAAATCAGTAGGACTTTTATCACTGAACATTGACAGAAGTCATTCTATAGTCATTAAATTAAGTAAAAAGGGTGGTTAAATTCATCAATTGTGTCAGATTAAGATGTGATATTATGCAATTTCAGGACTCTGTGGCTCTCACATGTTGTACTACAACTGCACCATTAACGCCTATGTAAATACGACATTAAAAAGATAAAGTCTTCAAGCAACTCATCCGATTATACCAATTATGTAAATGTCTGTATGAGAAAAAGAATAAAGTGAAATTCATATCGTAATACATATTCGTGGAACTCTCACTATGATCGCAAATGTTTTTTTCAGTAACAGAAATGGATAAGAATAAATCAAAATGTTTTCGCAAAAGTTAAACTTCTCATAATTATGCTGCAATCAACCCAAAACGATAAAATAACTGCAAATTAGTATTACATTATAGTCGAAGTTGCTACACCTCCAGGTAGCGCTCCCTGGTGTTGGTTTTCAATAACTGTTCTTATTGTAAAAATACAAGCATATATCAAAAAATCTATGCATTGGGAGTATTATTTGAAACTTTCTCCAAATCGAGATGCTCCATTCCGATTTACAACATGCTATTCTTCAATATAACTGAGTTATAAATAAATATTCACAACTATTATGTCAAAGAAATATTTACATATGATAATGTATGACAAGTATATTATGGTTACAGCATTTAGAATTAAATTTCAAGTTAAACTTTTATGCAACGCAATTAGTTAAGTAAGAAAAATGTTTGATGCATTTTTAGTTGTATATAGTATTATAAAAGCTATCCACGTTTACTAGCGATTAAAATATTTCTTGACCGATTTGTTTGAACCCAGGGTCGTATTCCAAAAGGCATTTGAATGACCCAGCAAAAAAAAACAATCCGGAGGCTTCTACTGTCTTAGATATGCACCTTGAGGCCACTTACATTGTTCATTTGACCAACAAGTGAAAAATCGAAAAAAACGAAAGACAAAAAATCGACTTTTAATATGGAGAGGAAAATATAGGGCAAGGACGAATGACGAGACCACAGTTCATTTGACTTCCGTGACATCCGCACCCAGCCAGTCAGTTAACCAGCCTACCAATAAACAATCTCAGTGTGCGATCAGTAACGTTAAAAATACATCCACCTTAATTAACATAACAAATAGGATTCCAGAATAATTGGGAGAAAGCATTGGCCCATTTTCATTGGCAGCCAGCAACAAGGCAGCCAATGCAATGAAGGCTAGGCAAGTAAGTATAGTCATTTAAAATGGCAGTTAGAAAACGTTTCCTGTTTGTTTTACTAGGTAGTACTATATATAATGACCTGTTTGCGTATTTGATGCATGTGCATTCCACCTTAAAGTTTTCACCGAAAGTGCGAACAATTTCACAAAATCACATCACATTATAGAGCAAGATCTTTATTATCACCGGAGATCATTCATCCATTAACAGACACAGTTCCATGTCTATTTAAAGTGAACAAGGGAACGTCCACACTAATAATTACATCAACAAAATAGTTTGGCAATGGCCTACATAATTGTTGAAGTAATTAATATAGGTTCCGCAAAGAAATACAAAATGAAAACAAGGATTAACTCAAGATCTTCTTGAACAGAAAATGCAAATTAGTCTACATACAGTATTGTACAACGTCACACCATTATGTATAGAAATATAGAAAAGTAGAAGGGGTCAAGGAGTACAAAGCAATGCTGTATAACGACTAGGGTGTAAGTACCATTCCACCAAACAAGAACCCCTTTAGATTTTCAAAAGAGGGCATCTTCTCCTCAAAAAAGAAACATGAACACACTAAAGCAAAATTGTTCAACAATGGAGAGCAAGACGTGTCAGCGCCAGAGAAAAAAACCATGCTTTTTTACCATTATCAATGGAGAGAAAATGAATATGTCATTGATAAGGTCTTACAACAACGTTAAGCAACCTACTACAGCCACATTGTAAAGGCCAGGAGTATTGTTGGCAACATTTTGTACAGGAATTAATGAAGGAATGTGAAAATTGATAGTGGCAACAAAGCTTGTTTCCGCCTCTCTGGTGTAGTCCAGACATTACCCAAGATTGGTGCTCAAAATTGCTTCAGTGTTTCAACTTTATAATAAGGTGGCTAGTAGGTTTTAGCCGAGGGCTTGGCTCAGAAAGGAGTCGATGGGTGATGGCCCGCCAGATCTGTGCTGTTGGACATGCGAGTGAACTGGGAGTGAAGAAGGTCTGCTCTGGAAGGAGGAATCAGCTGCAGGGGCAGGTAGGTGATGGAAAGATTGCTGGGGCACTTGTTGTACATGTGATAGTTGCTGAGGGGCGGGCTGTGCAGCGAAAGAGGCGGGGCTAATGGGTCTGGAGATCGGTGGCAGAGCTGCAGGAGCAGAGAAGTGAGATTGGGCTGATGGTGCAGAGAGTGGCACCCTTGCTTGGACAGGTGCAAATTGGCTTCTTTGAACAGCAATTGGTCTCTGTTGGGCAAGTCTTGGCCTTTCGTGTTCTTGTGGTCGGTATGAACCATCATCATAGCCAGCAGTGTACTGGTCTGGCTGCAGAGGGTGTTGTCTTGGTGGCAGCCTTGGTGGAACAGTGATGCCTTGTCCACTTGGCTCGTAACCAGTGTCACTTCCGGCAAGGTAGTCTACTTCCTTCTTGCGCCCTTGCTCATCAATGTAACCATATTTGCCCCTCGTGATTCCATCAATGCCTCGTGTCTGTTTTTTCATTAAATCAATATTAAATACTTCTGTTTTTTTAACTTTATCAATGCAGTGAGCAGTTCACCAAGAACTCCTTATTGAAATGGAAGGTTAAGCAACACTTTGTAATCAATCTATCAACCGATACAAGGAATTGGAAAAACTTTGCATTAACAATTCTTTCACGTTTCATTAGCATTCCACGCATTTTCTGCGCCACTTCCTTGTTATTTTTATTGACTTTCTTGGCCAGTTTAGTGCCAAGTTAATATAATTAGAGCTGTTCGTAGGAAATATAAAAAAACTTAACACTTTAAAATTCCGGAACTTTTTCTAAACGATCAAAATTCATAACATAGCTTATCGCTCTCTCAGGATTTCTAAATATACTCTTAGTGAAATATGGAACAATTTCTCTTAAATTCGTTAACCAAAAATTCAAATATGCTAACAAAACTATGGAGTTCTTTAGGAAAGCAGCTCACTCAAAGATATCGCAATCATGTTTTTATATTATACCTCAACTCGGTAGGAACCATCTCCACTTTCGTAGCCAAAAGTGTAGGAACCATCTTCATTCACCCTATTGATATGTTTAATAATTGGCACAACTGGAGCTGGAGTTGTCGGTGGTGAAAAACTTCTGGGCAAAGCTGCAAAACTTTGTTCACCAGGGAAAGCGTCTTGAACAAACCTCTGGCAGTTCACCAGGGTCACACCAACAACAATTAGGAAGACCTGTAAAATATGCACACCACATATTAGCATGGAACCGCGTTGCACTACAGTGTAAAAAGCCAACAACTACTTACCGCAAATTTCATGCTTGGTGAGGAAGTGAAGAGAAAGGAAAGGTAAGGAAAGAAAGGAAAAAACAAGCAAACAATGTGGTGGTGGCTCCAAAAAATCTCACTGGACGAGGTGGAAAACCGGGTGAGAGTGTGTCTGTGTTGCTTGCTCAGGCCAGCATTTATAGGACCGGTGAAAAGAGGCGGGAGGAACACGTGACCTTCCTTCAAAGTTCCGTAACCTAATTCTTGAGTCCGGATGAGAGGCAAAGGTGCCTTCGCCTCTGTTCCTGTCTCTGTCTCTGTCGCAATCTCTCCTCATTCCACTGTCGCGAATTTTTGCCCGAAAACTTGGTTGAAAAACAGATCAAGGTTTCCAGTGCTAGATGTCATATCACCATCCATCCATCCATCCATCCCTCATTTCCAATTCCCACCCCAAAAACACATCAACAAAGTAGACCTCCATGTGTTTTCACTTTATTTTATCAATGTAATAATATCCATTTCTACACACACACACACGCGAAAATTGCAAATTTCTTTTTTGTTATTTTCCATGCTACTATAGGTGGAATGCACCTGCTCCAAATTCATGCCGCATAAAATAATCATCATTGCAACAGCGGTAATGAAATAAATTCTGCACATTCCTTGTTCACAATCTAGTTGCAACTGTTTCTCCATTTAGAATACAAAAAAAACAAAATCAATATCAAAATGCATACCCATGTAGAAAATAATTCTAAGAATATGAGCTACAAAACTGGGTATTTTTAATGTTTGCATTTCAGAGCTTTTCAGTTCAAAATAACCACTATATTCTTTACTAATTTTTATCAATTGAAAAGTTTAATATACATTGTGCGTATATAATAAATACTATATACATAATAATCTTCATTTTAATCTACTAACTTTCCAGGTTTTTAGGACGATGTCAACCATGACCTAATATTCAGAGCAATCGAAAAATCATACACACATACATACATATGTTATGCATATTTAAATTTGGGCTTCATTAAAACTTTGCCCTGTCCAAATTCCCATTGAGAAATCAGTCAGGAAATTAACAAATATTGATCAGACTACTATATTGTACATATATCAAGTTATCTTCACGTGTCAAAACTAGTTTTCAACACATGTTCTATTTCCTGAAGTCTTCTCGCAAAACAATGCACAAATATTAATTCGCACATAGAATGTTTAGTATACATAGAAAAAAATTGAATTAAG
This sequence comes from Glomeris maerens, assembly GCA_023279145.1. Lineage (NCBI taxonomy): Eukaryota > Metazoa > Arthropoda > Diplopoda > Glomerida > Glomeridae > Glomeris > Glomeris maerens. Next base: position 44,278 of record WWPM01019012.1, on the reverse strand, counting down.
TCTACCATTGTTCTCAATTACGAGGATGACCCACTTATTATTTTATTATCTTTTGTGAATTTTGCCTGCTTGAGAGTGGAAAAAATCAGGCGTTACTGGGAGTGGTGTTTGCATGGAAATAAAGCATATTAATTTGGAATTCCGGCACGTGGTTTCGTCATTATCTTAGAAATTGTAATTCCACATTGGGAGAGAGAGAGATAAGAACCAGCCAGCAGACATTGTACAGAAATGTGGTGGACATTGGCGTTTGCAAGGGTATTAGTGTCTCAAGGCTGGTCCCATGTTCACACAATGATCTGTCAAACGAATGGACTTCACCAAACAAGGTCACGGTTAAGAAATAAAAAAGCGCCAGAGAAATAACTGTTGTTCAAAATTCCCTATGCACTTCCACGAGTTCCGACAACTTAACGGACTGAACGTCGAGGACATGACTGCAGGCGAGGCCGTGCAGCAAATAATAATAATCACAAGTATATCCAAGATGGCCGCCTTGACTTCCAGAGAAAGTGAGTCACATATACATCTCAATGTCCCTACATATATGTACTCTGGAAAACAGCACTGAAATCATTCTGACGTCTACACTGACCTCAAATTTGGTGTAAACTATGAGGTGTGTCCGAATAACAGATCCCCCCTCCTCCCCATTTCATTTTGGATACCTAAATACTTTCTCGATCAGATTTAATTTCACAAATATTGAAACAACGCAGAACAGATCAAAACCAATGGTCTCAATAATATGCTTTTCAACTATTATGTGAGGAATAAAGTAACTATATGCAGATAGCTACAGTTGACTACTATATATCTATACATCCACTAGTCACTTTTGACAAACTGTAATCTCGTACATACTGCCCAATAAACTACATTTATGAAGACAAATTGTGAATTTTAGAACAGCAAAAAATACCATGTGTTTAATTATTACCATCAGTAGAAAACTGCGCTGAATTGGCAATTATTGATATTGAAAATTGCAAATTATGTTATATTTTAATCTTAAATCAATGTATATAAATATAAATGCATAGACTTGCTTATTAATAATTATGTCTCGTTTTTTTTTTCAGATAGAACTTCACAAATACGCCCACAGTAAGTGGCAAATATTTTGTTTCTTCTTGTGCACAGTATGTGAGACTGGGTCGGGTCATGGGCCGTGTTTTGTCCTCCATTTACCATTTTTTTTTTCAAGAAGAAAAGAAAACTCCCCTCCATTCTTCGTACATTAGAAAGTGATGGCACATGTTTATTATCTAGATCCTCTGTCCACCCCGTTATCTTTTCTACTTTTCTCTCCGTATTACCATACAGTATACAGATCTTCGCCCGTGTTTTGTACTAGTTTCACCACGTTACCATACTGATTTAAATAACTGAACTCACGCAGCGATAAACTACATGCATGCACGTGAGCATATACATATGCACTGAAAGAAAGTCCACGCTCTTTCAAGGCAAAAGTCAGAAGAAAATAAAAAATTCATCAACTAAATATGCATTTTACGGGCACTTCATTAGATAAAACCCCAATTAATTAATCACACATTATAAACAATACACTGCATTTGAAATTAACTTTCGAACATATCGATAATTAATTCTAAAATAATATCATGAAAGTCGAAATGCATTTCCAAGGTAGTTTAAGATTAACTTTTTATTTTATACTCGTTTCTCTATACCGTTATCATAATGGTTAATACGATTTTGAAATATTTTTATTGCTCGTACGATAGAAATAATATTTGATGACCTTCCCAACAATCTTATTTTAATTCATTTGGACGCCATTGTGCGCATGCTCGATTGTAAATTAAGTATGCACTACATACTTTATCACAATGAAATTGTCAAATTTTAGTCAGGGCCTTAAATCCCCAAGCGGAAGTGGTGATGATAATCACTCTTGTTACCGCATTTCCACTAACCAAATTGTCTATCGATGCAAATTCGTTGCATTTATAAACAATGCTAAATTAATTCATAATTTACAAATGGAGTCACTGTTTTTTAAGACATTCTTTCAGTTCCATAGCCAACTCCTCCAAAATTAGTCATAATAATTGTTTCTCGAGGAAGGATAATTTCCCCTCAAGTTGGGAAGTGTAAAAAAAAACCTAACTAAAAAGATTAAAATAGAAACAATAGATGTAGGTCGGATTACAACACATCTTTTTGACGATGTAAAGTAATGCCGAAATAATGGAAGGTTTTACGGCTTATCCGCATACATAGATATAGGCGTTCAAAAATTTCGCCTTTTTCAAGGATTTCAAGTTGGGCCGCAGAGGTTGACCACAACGTATTTTTTTTCCTACTCTGTCCAATGACATGACAATAAGGCAACAATATAAAAGGTCTGCACACGTGAAAGCTAGAGTGCATTGAAAACTACACATTTGATTAGAGACTTGTTGCCAACGCTGGCTCGTAAAAATTGAAAATCCTTCATTACAACCAGTCCCCAGTCTTCAACATGTCGTAAATGTCCAACCGCCACCTGATATTTATTTTCCCTCTCAACAAATTTCTCGTAAATATCTTTGTGTATACTACCAGAAAATTCACTTTAACAACAGCATATACTTTAGGGTTATAACTTAGGTCCATTGCCAAGTCAAAACTTTGTGTCCTAAAACCACTAGAACTATCAAAATATCATATAATACTATAAATAATGGTTCTGAACTAGTGTGTATACCAGTTTTTTTTTTAATTTCATACCTACCCAAGGCCGTTAACTGACATTTTAAACTAAAATAACCGAAGTTGAAGACAAGATTCCGGTGAAACAAGTAAGCTGAAATCCGGAAAGTAGATTTCTTTAAAAGATATTCATTGTAAACGAAGCAAATATTCCTGAGTTACTTTCAAATAAAACGCTTTACTAACTCGAATTTCTCATTATTTGTCACATAAAATGTGTTTTTTGGATAATAATCCTGCAAAATGTCTGCTCTTCACTGAAGATCTCCTGCAGCCTAGCTGCAGCTTTCACAAGTACTTCTAACTTTATAGTATAGCCTTGATCCGTTGTATCTCATTATAATAACAAAGAAACCACTCCTAAAAACAGATTCTTCACAATCATCTTCTCTAATATTAATTAATGAATAACTAATATATGATTATATAACGAGTCGAAATATTTTCTTGCAGGGAGATAGGCCACAATGATTATTTGATTTCCACGTACATACTTCAACTAGACAACTACTCGTTTCTAAATTTCCATATATCTAAAATAAAAAGGCACACCGAGGCTTTCCCACAACTTTTTATGCCAATTAGGCAATCATATCACGGAGAAACACCATTTGCTTTGCTAATAAAAAAATAATTGTCATTAAGCGGATCAGTGAATCGATCATTTGGGTAATTTATAAAATATATAACCATTAAAATGAGATTTCTACATGGGTAATTGAGCGATGAGAGGCGCCAATAAAATCAGCTGAGAGCCGAAATAAAAACAATTAAAAGTGGCAAACCAGTTTATCTAATTAGAACCGGTACTATACGCTTTATTATTCGCATTCTTTCCTCGTTTTCAGTCAAAGAAACGAGAGGCAACTGTTGAAACAGTTGAAGATTTCCTGACAACCTAGCACGTGGTGAACACGTGACTTCAGTGGCCAAAGACGCTCCAGCTTCCGTCATCTCGTTGCCTGGCTACGATTGGTTGATAAAATCAAAATCACGTGCTGATATACTCAAGTAGCCTATACAGTTGTATTTCCACGTCCTTGAAAACGTTTTAATAAATTCAGACCAAGACGCCATTGTATTTTTCAAAAATGCCGCCAAGACTCTAGACTTTTGTCTTTATTAATTAATTAACTTTCGTTTTTTTTTATTAAATATTTCATCAAAAATACTTTTTATCCAGTTTTATAGTCAGGGCTATGCTTGATATTTTTTACATAACTTTTAGAACTTCCTCCATTTTTCCCCTCCGGATATGACCTTCATTTTCCCTAATCATTTCACTGTCAAGAATTCATTCCATAAATGAGATTGTTTTTTATTCCTGTTTCTGTTGGAAATACCTATTTAGAAATCCACTAGAAACCATTACAAAATTCGTAGCACTTGGTTTATAATGTTCTTTAATGCCCAACATGATGTTGGTCTTGAAATGTGTATCATTACTCAGAAGCTAAGCTTTTGTATCCAAAATAATCTTGCATAATTTGCGAAAAAATTGTATACAATCTGCTTTTTGCCAATGCTTGAAATACTTAGCCAATTATGAGTTTAAACCCCTCCTCTTGGTCAAGTAACCATTTTATGATTCCCCTTTACTGGCCACCAGAGATGAATTAATGAAATACTGTGCACTGTATCGATATACAAGTTTAAATAGTTTTCAAAGAAGTAAATGAGACAATTCGAGCTTTAGATGGCAGTTAACATCAAACACGCTTAACATTTACCATGCATTTCTACAATGTAATTAGATCCTTATTTCTTTTTGCAAAAATCACTAATTTGTATCCACCAACATGCAAACTATATATTCCGGGAAAATGTGAATTTTATTACAGTATACACTTATTATTACTTGCATTCCTCTCTAATAACCGCCTATGTCCTGCAGCAAACTTCATTTAATTGTACACATGTACTCAGTTCCGCCCATCCATATTATCTTTGATTATCACACCTATAAAATGTCATCACATCACATATAACCTTGTGCATCCAATATTATGCCAGTCAACTACACAGTATATACTATAGTGGCCTTACTCAATAACTTCAAAATGCATTCCAACAATTTAGCATTGCTATATAATGAAATGCAGCAATCGTAAACAATAGTCATGTTGACTTAGGAATAAATATAAGTGAAAGGTTTGAAATCGATTAGATTAAGTGAAACTAAATCAGCAACAAATAAACCAAAACAAACCACTTCTTTTTGATGTATACTAGGTACTGTATATAGGAATGTAGCCCTATGGAATGCCAAACAGCCTTCATTCAAATTAGATCACCCATTTCCAAATTTCACTGCATTACAGTATATGTGCATTAAAAAAGTAATGCATTTAAAAGACTCAAACAAACATTCCGATGTATGAAAGTGTTTTTCACTATCAATATTTCTATTGAGAATCTGACGATAGCAATAAAGTAAAATTAGAAAAATTAGAACCACTGTATACATTAGGCTATAGTATTTCAGATTTATATTATTTAGCCTCCCTACAAGATTTGCTACTTCATTTACCAATTTTACGATTTCCTTATACTAATACAACTTTCTACAATTATGTTTACTGCAGAATTGCATTTCAACATTATTATTTTCTTAAATATCTTTCCAACTGCTGTATATACCAAATGTAAATCTTAAAAAACCTTGCTCAAGATTTGCACCTTCCTCTTATACAGAAACGAAAGATAATGTATCGATATTCAAAATCTTAATTACGCATAGCTATAGCTACTTACCGTACAAGCAATGCTTACATCTTGTCTTTCAAATTGTGCCATCAGCTTTTCGTCAAAATGCAAATCACCAAACTTATGCAAATCGCATCGACGTTGCCATAAAATAGAGCAAGGTCATGCACGCATCAGCATCAACCGGCACTAGAAATCTCAACTACCATTTTTCTACAAAACTTCTCAGCCCACTAATATAGGAAACAGCACCCCTTGACAACACAACTGGCTTCTCCCCTGCATAACACGTACTCCACCACCCCAATAATGGCTCCCTTGATCTTAATCATTTCCAATACTGTATTTAGAAAATAAGACCCTGCATTTGTGCATATGTACTGCACACTACTACGTGCTATGTGCATCAGGCATTGAACACTGCAAACATCACGTACTATAGTAGCCCGCAGGTAATTTAGCTTTTGCCCACACATAACAGGAATATCAATTAAACGCGTAATTTCTAAGCAGACACCATATTACGAAGCAAGAAGCAGAGTTTAAGAAAGGGAGGAGAGATTTTTTTTCGCCCCAACTTATAACTCGCCCACCAATGAGGATACGAGGAGAATTTCGTGAAGGTTTCCCTCAGTGTTCCGCTAAGGGCAACGGGTAACGGAAGGAAAGGAGGAAGATATTGCAAGGGTGTCTCAGTAGTTGCTGCTGGCCAGGCCGGCGGTAACTGCCTCCAACAAATTCCCTCTCTTCTATATATACATCAACATATCAATCACATTTCCACCCAATCCCAATGTCTCAACAGCAACAAACATCTTAAACCCGATTAACCGACGCCAGACGGAACACCGAGTCATGTCAGCTGCACTCGTACAGGTGAGCGCAAAAAATCACTCATTTTCCTCATTCTTTCCAAGAATATCCTCTCCTCTCAAAACTGTGTCAACAAAGTCGCAGATGCAGCATCTTTCCCCCCATCTCTTCTTATCTCTATCTAGTTCACCCAGTTTCAGCTCCAACATTTTTCAACAACATATACAACGGCTATAGCAATAATATATATTTGTACATGGCATTATCAAGCGAAATAGTACACACAAATAAATCAAGTTTTCCGTCATAATTTTACTGTAAACTAACTACATATCATTTGATCAATCATGATGATCGCAAGGCAAATTGTAAAACAGTTTTATGGCATTCATATTATAATGAATTTTTAATTTCACGTTCAAAATACAAACATCATGCTGCAATAACTAATGCTGTCATCATTATATCTTCGAAATAGGGGACTGATACATCATTACGAGACACTGTATTATAGTTTCCCAAAAAAACAATCGCTACACTAAAATCGTAGTTATAATAATTTTGGACTACATCAGTCACATAAACTAACCTATATGGTATCACAATAGTTTATATATAATAATCATGATGTATACTGTAGCTTGATTTGAACAACTGCTCTATCTCAAAATTATAATCGAAATTACGAATATTTGCGTTTATTTGAAATGCTCACATATAGATCAGAGTTAAGAATGAATGTACATAGTCAATTTGTTACTAAAAACTCTTTACAAAGCCCAATATAGACTTGAACCTCAATAAACTTCCCCGTTCTTTAGGTTTTTCCCTTGTCGCCACCCTTTGAATTTATGCTGCATAACCGAAGTGATTTTCTGAAACTACATACACAACTCGTAGTTATTTCCACCATGATGCATTCATTTGCTCATTGAGGTGCGCGGTTGCTGTACAGTGTATGCAGTAGTATACAATACAAAATAAGAGCATTTTTTCATTGTTAAGCTAGACCCAATAAACAAAAGAAGTGTGGCGATTGCAATCATCGTTAAACAGCTTCCGTGACAGCCTCGTTACCTTCTCAACAACCTAGATAACAATTATCACTACACCAAGGTCGGTCGCAACTACCAACTAAAAAAAAATAAAATCCGTTCACCGTTTCCATACAAGTTCTGAGTAAGATGTTTTAGCTAAATGACCAAAGCAATAGTATATCCTTCATAGATACATTTCAAATTCCATTTCGTCAAGTAAACAAAAGTGAAAGTTAACAGAGCTCCGTTGTTAATATTATTACAGATCTCACTCCTACTTCTTTTGGCTGCCATCTTGGGCACCCCCACCCCTACTTCATCAGCTCCTCTACCACAGCAAATGGGACCTACTGACCACGACTCCGGCAGCCAGCCTGTCGAAGTGCAAATAGTTGACCACGATGGTCAGTCTCAATTGGACGACAGCCTCCAGGTTACTGCCGTTACTAGCAGCAGTCCACCGCGACGGAAACCTACCGGCCAGATCGCAATTAGCGCAACACCGCTACCGGAGACCACGATAGCAGCAGTGACTTCGGTCTCCGTTGGTGACACCATGCCATCACTCTACTCTCTCTTCGACCTGATCCAGACCAACCAGACCCCAATACCACCACAGCCATCATCTGCCTATGTACCACCACCACCACAACCACCATCACCACCACCACTACCACATCGGCCTCCAACATCTTCGACCAGGCACCCTTCCACATCTTCCATCGTTCCCTCTGAGCCTGGATTAACCCCTGAACGTGCCAGTGAACCGAGGACTGTCTACCAGGGATCTGAATCTAGCCCAGTTGCAGATGCGTTCAGAGGTTGGGCAGTTTTCGACGACCTTGACACTGGGGAAACGGCCAACAACACTTCCGTGATCGCTCCGCAAAAGAAGTTCGGCTACATTGTGCATAACAACGAGCACAGGAGATTCCGAGTGGAGGAAAAAGCGCCCGATGGCTACATTCAAGGCCTGTTCGGAATGGTTGGAGGAAATGGTGACGTCAGAGGTGTCCGTTATACAGCAGACCCAAGCATCAGCCCAAAGTTTCTGTTCGACACTCTCCAGAAGTTCCTCTCGCTTTAAACGCTTCTTTCCCTCATTTATATCTTAATTATTAGTAGCTTCAAGACTGCCCATATGTGTGCAACATATACAACAAACATCAGTGTATTGGCATCATCCGTAAAATGTGGTTTGGTGTGTTTATGCCGACCTCATTGCAACATTTTTTTTAAATATTTAGGCAGTGGCAAACTTGTCAACATGCGGCTTAACTTATATAATGATCCATTGCAGATTTAACCACTCCTATTGGACCAAAGTTAATTCGTCTTCAAGATATTTAGAGTAGTTTTTTGTAAATTTCCTCGTAACTCGCGCACACTGTGATGAATATTATTATTTACCTATAATTTTCAACATTAGATTTTCATGATTCCAAATTTTATAAGTAAAATTTCTTCTAGCATGCATGCATGCAAAAACTTTTTTTTATAACGTCAGCTTCCATTTTGCAAACTAATAAACACGCTTATCTACTTTTCTCTGTGTACAAGTTATGATGAATTTGCCCAAATGAGTGTCCAAGGTTAAGAATTGAAATTTCACTTTTTATTTTGTCTTAATTTCATGCTCTATCCATATAACAATTTTCATTACAAGTATAGACTATACTATATAGTTAAACTTGATGCAAGCTAATGCAACTATATAGTATAACTGTTGACTGTTGATTTAAATAATTGTATGGAGCAACATGCAGCTAGAAGATTTCAATGTGTATATGTGCATGCATGTGTGTGTGTGTTATATACAGTATTTGCGAAATAAACTCCAGATTTAAATCAATTATATTCATTTCACCCGTTTTCTATCGACTAGCTATCAATGAATTTCCTCAATACTTTATCTGTTTTGTTCACTTCTTGAAATTTGCTAAATTCCCAGTACCATATAAATATAGTAAATTAGCTTCACAAATATAATTTGAAACAAGCATCCTTGAGACATGCAGCTATTATACAGGATATACAATTGCAAAAGAATAGAGAGTAGGCTATGTATCTCAGGCGACAAGTGGTCTTGATAACGCAGAGATTGATTGCTAAAGTTGTTTTATGTATTCCTTGAAACGGTACAGTTTTCGCCGGCCACTTTCTTTTCATCTACTTTCAGAATTAAATAAGGCGAATTTTAACTAGATAGACCTTGAAGTCGTTAAGCAAAAAACTAATATTGCTTGCAGACGAATGCACGAATCAACACATCAATATATTTAACAAAAAAAAAGGAAACCGCATCTACTTATCAATTCTGGAATTTGGAAATTGTCATACCGGTTACACTGTCAATAAAATTTAATTAATAAGCCTTCTGCGATAATACAGAGTAAAAAAACAGCAACAAATGTATTCCAATTTGCACCTGAACTGTAAAATGAATATTTAGCTGAATGACTGATTGATTTCAGTCATTTCAGAAAGTATGAATTGTATAATATATATTGCAACCATTCAGGATGTCAAAGTAAAAGCTAACAAGTATTTATTACAAAAAAAAACCGTTGATATTATAGGAAAGTAATACAACTTTTACCTAGAAAGTTGATATTTGATCTGACCTTTATAACTTTATCTTCAATGTTATTTTTTTATATTTTAAGAACTGGTAAAGATAGACCAACAATGTCAAAGCCCATAATTAAATGAGTACAATAAAACTTATTTCATATTTTTTTTAAATCACCTCTGATTTCAAACAGAATTTTGAACATTGTTATCGAGCTGTTGGATTTCGAATGTGGAATGAACCATACTACATACTGTATTTGTATAGTTGCTATCTAATTGTATTTAAGCAAATTTCTGTCAAAAAAATGTTGACATACACTTCACAAGTTTGGCAACTTGATAACAATGTTTAAAAAAATTGGGTCTAAAATTACAGGTTCTATTTATAAATATATGTATATTGGTCTAGCTTTATCCGTTTTGAGATATAAAGATAAAGCGAGTATAACTTTGAAGATAACGTTCAAGATCAAACCAAACTTTCTAGAAGTTACTTTCCTCAAAGTGTCAACTGTTTTTGTAATAATGGCCTATAAACTTTATCTTGAGACACCCTGTATATTCCAAATGGTAGCACATGGGCATAATAAATGACATTATAGCAAATCTTATTTAAAAAAAGAAACAGTATGGTCTACTTCATCTTTAGCCAAGACAAACTCCATGTTCGTACTTCTTTCAATTACCGAAACTTTTTGCTTTTAGTACAGTACATTTACACATCTCAATAATTTTTTCCCCAAACTTTATTAGGAACATTTCAACACAGTCTCCTGAATTCAATTATCCGGCATAACAATTGTAGATATAAATCGACAACGTGCGTTTCTCTCTATCCTTGCCATGCAATGCCACTTAGGACATCATTAAGCGGCATTTACAAGCTCATAATATTATTTACACTGCATAAATATGGATGATGCTTCATGCAGTATTTCATGTGTATATAGAGACGGATGTCAACAGCCTGTTTCTAACAAGGGTGCGGTCATTTTTCACCAATTCAAATAAAAAAGAAATCACTTCGATGATTGCGAACAGCACGGTTGAGAGAAAAAAAAATCAAGAAAGCGAAGCAATGAATAGCAATAATATAACCAGGGTTGAATCGTTTAATTATACTATAAAGCGCACTTTCAATAAACTCAATTTGCATTAAATTATGATTAATAATTATTTGTGTAGGCGAATTCATGACACTTTTGCACAGCAAGTCAGTGAGCTAGATAATGTACAGTATCATCGATTTATAAATACGTGCATGCAATTTCTTCATGATTAATAGCTTGGCATCATATAATTAATCCTCGCATAGTAAATGTATCTAGAGAACCATTTAATCAGAATTGCAGAAATATAAAACTTAGTATTGCAATCTTGATACAGCCTTGGAAATTATTAATGTCACATTATGCGCATTTGCCATAATTGCACATGGAATATGTAGTTTATAAATGAACTTTATCTAGTATACTTAGCATGAAATAAGATTAATGTTCAACTCGACTTATACAGTACATACTTAGAAAAATGTGATCGTATTCCAGGGACATCAATTAAAAGCGTTTCCAAATTCGATCTCTTTAAACGTAATAATGCAGCAATCAAAAAAGCCCAGCAGATTTATCAATCATCTGTATATACAAGAGAAGGGCGTGTTCTCCAAACTGCATTATAAAAGCAATGCCACGTTAGAAAGACTTCAAGTACCATAAATATAACCCAATCTAAATCCCCCTGATTACAATTCATTCTGATTTCCCTCTCGATCCCTAAAAGGTAAAGAATAACAACAGCCCTCACCAATATCCCTATGTCACTCGGTGAAAACACATTTGTCAAGCTAGACTCTAATCCTCTTTGTATTAAAAAAAAATAAGTAACTGTCTTCAAAGCAAGTCAACAATGAAATTGTACATGTATAGGGCATGTTATTTCGATCCCTCAACATCACCAGCTTCTTATAATAAATAACAAAAAATGCTGCTTCAATTTTATTTCAGGATGTTTAGGATGTTTAGGATGTCTCATATATTAAACATACAAGGAACATGTAATTCAAATGTTTTCACATTAGACTAAACCATATCCTGCAAAACTAACATTTGATTTATATACAGGTGAACTTCACTTTCGTTTCTATACGATCTACAAATTAGCAACCAACTTTCACAATTAAACCTGCAATTATACGTTCTGTTCTCATTTGAAATTTTCTTTGTCAAGATCGTCACCACGTGGATGAAATGATTTGCGTATATACCTACAACAAGGTGCGCAATTTCACGTACCAAAGAGGACACCAACAAGGTTAATCGTATCCAATTTTTATCATTGGCCCAATTCACTCCTCCCATGCGACTATAAACTTGACGACCAATGATCCGCCTCCACAATTTACAAACGGCCAATTAGTGGGCATGCACAATCCCCACCCATTGAGACGTCCAAAAAAATCAAGGACCAAACAGTGGGCATGAGAAACTAATAAATATGGAGTAGGTATACATGCACTTACTGTGTGACGTACAGCTGGTAGTTTACAAGTAGACACTTTTGCTTTCATTGAATTAAACTGCATGGAATGGTCATCTAGAAAACATGACAAAAAATATTAAGTTATTTTGCCCAAGGGCAATTGCAAAATTTTCTCATGCAGGCAAGGAACAAAACAAGAACTCGAAAGCGAGTCAAAAACTATGCATGTAATTACAGCGCATGATTCCTTTCAATTATCTACTCCAATGTCATCGTGGTTTTGAAAAATGGAAAAATCGAAGCGAATTCAAAGAATTTCAATACATTTTTTGAGGGTGAGACTTCTTCATGGGCGAAACACCACCTGTAAATTAACAAATTCCTGTTGAAATTTCCAAAAGCTAACTAACTGTAACGCTTGTGCATGTTATTTTCAAGAAGAAGAAAAAATACATACAATTTGAAGAAAAAAAACTGAACGGGGAAATACATTTCTAGGAAATCCCCTTCACAGTCTAAAACCGCTATAGCACTTTAAAGGAATTCATTTTTTAGCGTTTGGTCTCGTCCGGGTTTCTCTTTTTGCTCTGAATTTATCAGAGAGACAATCAGTCGCTTACTCCAAGATAAAATCGGCATTTTTGCACGGGGTTTTTACCATACAGACAATCATCCAGCAAAAACCCATGTCCTTCAAAAAATAAATTTCCAAGCATCATTGCTGCCGTCACTTTTATTGTCATGTAGCAAATATGTATAAATGATTATAAATTGCATTACAAAGCATATATTATAACTGATAACAAAATGAGGCTGAACGTCTTTCCAGGTATTATGCTTCAAAATGTGAATTTTATTGCTCGTAAATCATCGTTATGCTTCACTTTTAAATAATATATAGATCAATACTCAACAATATGTTGATTTATGACATTTTCCCACTAATATATAAAAATAAATAACTTTACATCGTGTAAACATTACCTCTCATTTTAATGATCAATACAATTTCAAAGACCTTTACATTCTTCTAAAATGCGCCATTTATTTTTCATTTCAGTCTTGTAGTGAAGCCAATCAATAGATCTGCATTTAAGTAGGCTCAATACTTGAAAACCGACATATTTTTTGCACAATATTAATTCGAAAGAAATAATAGCGCCTCTAACCAAACGGGATCATTTCTTTCACAACAACGTTTCACTTAGTATTTTTGTTGCCAAGTCCTGCCACTCAAAGACCGCCTCTGCGAACATTATTCACAAATTGTCTTAACATTTGACAGTTGCTTTATAAATCTGGATTTCCACCTTGTCAAATCCGGATTCGTGCTGCACACAATACCTCTTATGTGTTGCAAATTGTAAAACACACCGATTTATAAACATATCATTTACATATTTAACTTCTTTCTATATTCCATCTTGGGCATGAATTCAAGGGAGAAAAAATACCGAGAACGAAATTGGCATTTTCAGTTCGTTTAGACAGTGACATGTTCACTCACCTAGAATTGGCATGAAAAATTATAGTCTGTCGAACAAGTTCCAACCAATCACTTCCATCATTTTCAAAAAATGCCCTATTACACTACAAAGAAAGAAGAGGGGAAGAAGGCAGTTCAAACTGACAGACCGCAATTGCACTTTTAATTACTCTAAAGTAATTACCGCAAAAACTAAGTCTGTAAACTTAAATTCAACATGCAATTAATCACGTCTTGTTAATTATGGTAAAAACCAACAATCGCATTTGAATACTTCCGCATTAATAACAAAATAAGTATATTATCTACCAAACTTCACTCAATCAATATAATTAATCCCATATGTACATATTTCAAATCTAAAATATTAATTATAATAGTACTGTGCAAAACTACAAACTCAGTATTCAAAACACCGGTTAAGTATAGAAATCACTTTGGCAATTGTTTTAAAAGTTTTAAATACTTCTTTGCATACAGTAACTTTAATCGGAATTTTCATATTAAATTAACCATTTATTAATGTAAAGAAATTTGCAGCACACATACGCAAATAACTGTTAAGAAGCATATTTTTATGAACATGCTAATGTATAGAGTTGAATACGCATTCAGACTGACGTGCACGACTTTCCTTCAAGTTTAATAACTAGCTACTACTTCATACTGAATTTAATGTCTCAAACGAAAGAAATGCCCCACTTTTTACGTCACCCATAAAGTGCATTCTTCGCTTTAGCCTTTACTGCATGCATGCATGACAAGAAAATAAAAAACCCCCCACTAAAACCCATACTCGTATTTCTTGTAAAAATTCGGACAAATAAACTTCCTCATCAAAATACAAGGCTACTACTACAAACAGCTGTCGAAAATGGGAAATGTCCGAATTTGTAAGCAGGTATGTCACACACATTTCCTTCAATAGATATGCAACCTTAGAAATGCTCTGCTAAGGAATTAATCCTGACATACATCTGCTTTCTTTTCTTATATAGCAATGCATATAGGAGACGTACGCTTGTCTAATACCAATCGGTTGAGAAATTGCATACAGACTGAGAAAGAATGAAGCATATGTATATGCAAAGGTGCCCCAATAACGTTGGACAAACCTTGGCATCAGCCAACCAACAAGCAGGCGTGGGTCTTCCATTTCTTACAAGATATTAAACAGGTCACGGTTAACAAATAGACCGCAATTCTTCAACGAACCGATTGACTATAAAAGACTCCAAAATTCGCTCAACTTTCAGCAAACATCCAACTCTCTCTCACTCGAACACTTCATCTGAAACCAAGCTCTATAGACTGACAACAAAATGCTCTCCTTCACCGTAAGTAATAGGCATAATCATATAGACATGTATATCACTCTAGGCAATATTCAAACCTTAACAGCGAGAAAATTTACAAGTATTCCCATGCAAATTTGGCAACCTGTCATTACATTTCCACTTTTTCCCCGTCTCTAGTCATTCACTTTTTACCCTCTATAATGCCAATTACTACTTCCCAATTAAGGTTAATTGTTAACGGTATCCTTTTATGTTTTAAATACTGACACAACCTTTAACATGGGCGCTAAGAAAACTTAAAGCTGATCGATGAATCATTCAAGTAAGCTATATTATTGAGGATAAATTTATAAATATGATTGGTTGGTAATTAGAATAATTTAAATTGGTTTGCATTATATTTGTTGCTTTTTTCCCCGAAATATTAATTTGTTTTCACTTTTACTGCATTACAAGTTAAATTGGCTGTACTACATATGCATAACATTGAAAACGAGTGCAAAATGTTAAATGAACGCAAACTTTCTGACAAGGAAGGAAATTGCATCTAGAGGAACTAATCGGTAGCTTTCAAGAATAATTTGAAAAAAATTGGATGCTTACATTAAATAGAAATTCAGTTCATTCAACACAATTTCTGAAACATTGCCTTCGATTTATAATAAGGTAAAGAAATGGCAACTGGAATCATTGCACTATTTGATTATAAATGAATGCGTAAATTGGAAAGTAAACACATTTTACAAGTTACACATAACCAATAACGTACAGGATATTTTGAAACTTCAGCCGGCAAATTTCTATTTTGCAATAATTGCATCTGCAGATAGCAGACCGAATTGTAATTCTCAAAGTGGGTTACCGGTTCGTTTATGTTTATTCATCGACCGAAAATTCGTTTCTTTCGTGATAACAAACAAATATTGAAAAACCTCAGTTCCAAATTGCAAATTCCTCACATCAATCCTCGCTGCAATATCATTAATAACGAAATTAATGACAGTCAATTAAAGATACGTAAAAAATTATATTTCAAAGTTTTTATTAATGACTCACTGTCTGTAAATTTTAATGAAAGAAAACACATTAGTAGCAAAAAGAGATTTCAAAATTCGATATAGAACAAAAACTTAATGTTCCAGACGATCGAAACATTATCTGAATTTAATCATCATGCGAAAAATCTGATTACGTTGATTTCATTTATATGTTGGTCACCTTGATCAATACTAATGGAACCTAGAAACCGGTTTATTTCGGCTGCTTGAAATTTCTCTTTTTTTATAGCTACACCATTCTTTCTTTACATGAAAAAAGTTGTACATTCCAATTCCTAGACTTTGATGTATTCATTCATTGATTTTATTCACATAATGTCCCATATTAATTTTTTTATAAAATATTCAGAATACTTGGCTCACTTTTATCACAAAAGTGTAAGTTGACATATTATCTCAAGTCAACTTACACTAAAATTAAAAACAACATACATAATCACCTACATAAAACGTTCCTGCTTCTACACATAATCTGCTAGAATACTAAATTGTTAATTTTCAATAGCAATTGCAAGCACATCTTGCTAACTAGCAGTACTGACCCATCACAAAGCTAGCCACATATCAATTTTCCAGCTGCAGTGATTTTTAACTGCACGACGTCTATTTGATGCTATTCACCTGTCCAAATTTAAAAACATCTATCTTCCTAAAAATCTGAACGAACCACTAAAGCTAACCGAACACCTTGCATTTTCCAGGTGTTTGCAGCCATCTTGGCATTATGTTCCCCACTACCCCAATTCCCGTTCCCTGCTGCCGTCAACAACCAACCAACAGCTAACTTCCAAAGGAGCAGCAACCCAGACGGTTCCAGCAACTACGGCTTCCAAACTGTTGACGGCCAATCGCGCAGTGAGACCATCGGCTTGGATGGCTCAGTGCGGGGAAGTTACAGCTATGTGGATGCCACAGGCAAACAAGTGAAAGTCAATTACATCGCAGACAAACACGGATTCCGCACTGACAACGCACCAGGAGCCACTGCCTCAGTCCATCATGCCCCAGCCCAGCAAAACGCCTTCGTCGGTCTTGGCTTCCCACAGCAACCGGCTGGTTTCCACTCATTCCCCGCCCCAGCTCCAGCCCCGGTCCATGCCCATGTCCCTGCTCCTGCCCCTGCTCAACACCACCATCTGTTCCCTGCTGGAATAGTGCAATCACCATTCCAACAAGCAGCAGTCTTCCCACAGCAGCAACAGCCCCAGCATCTGCTCAATGCCCATCACCAGCAAGATCTGGAAGGTCAACGTAAGATTGCCGAAGCCGAGAGAGCTCAGCAGCAACAGGCTCTTCAGCACGAAAGGGCCAATCAGGCTATTCAACAACAGCAACAGCAGCAGTTGAGTGCCTTGGCTCGACAACAGGGAATTCCAGTGCAGCCGCAAGTTCACTCTGCGCCTGCGCACCACCAACAACAACCTTTCTCATTCCCATTTCACAGCCAGCAACCGTTCTTCACTCTAGGCTAGATGAACAAATTACCTTCTTACTTCTTAATTTAACCTTTTGTAATCTTGTAGATAGATAGATATCATAACCTTGCTTTTATAATCCTGCTCACCCGTGTGTTTGTTTTTTCCTGTTATTATAACTGGATGACAGCGACAAATAAATAACGTTTCCAATTACGCTTGCTCTCGTATTTGAAGATGCCAGAGGCGAAATTTGGCTCTCACACACCCTTTACAATTATACTCATGCCTAGAATTCACCTATAAATGCGTCACGTCAAATAACACCAGTTTCTCATACAGATATCTCAATTCACTATTTCTGACACTGAAATGCATTACAGTATATTTCTCGCTACAAAACTGACAACAAAAAACTATGAGGGGGTGTTCAAATGAAAGTGATTCGAGGTGTGTTTCCATGAGATGCGTAGGGACGGAAATGAGACAGATACATAGATAGTAACGGCAATATTTAACGAGTGAAATGCACACAAAGGTTGTTAGAAAAAAGTTTACATCTAATGTTTTGCACTTGAAAGACACCAAGTACAAATAGTAGTTTTCTATCTGTTCATTTGCTGCTAATAATTTCTTTATGCTTCTGCTTATTTTTTTCTATAAACTACAACATTCATTCAAAACACATTCAAATCACATGTTTTGGTCCGCCAGATATATCGTTTATACATTGAGCTGTGAATGACAAAAACTTTCAAAAGCCACACCCATCATTAATTCGGACTTATTAAAATGGGAAATGGAAAATTAGAGACATTTCGCAGTCAACCAGCATACAAAACTACGTATATATCCAGCAACAACAGAAAAGGAAAATTTCTTTTTGGCAATTTATTACTGTAAACTACTTCACTAACCTCGAAAACAGATGGTTATATCTGTTACGATAACGTTGAATTGGAAAAGCAAGATTTTAATCGATTGTCAAGTTTAATGAAATCACATTTCAGCCAAAAACAAGGAAAGCGTTTCTAAAATTTTCAATTCAAATGTCCAATTATATTAATGTAAGGTTAACAGCATTTTCAAGAATTTCGTTTTTATTTTCAATTATCTACGATCCGTGTACAAATACGAACTTATGAAATTGATACACAATTCTTTAAATCCCTCAAGTCATAGTTCTAAGTCATTATTGAATAATATATATAGGCAATGAAATCTGCACAATTAAATGTCCTTTTATTGTCATCATAAACTTTATGCATTTGTGGCGTTGTTCATCAAATAAATGATAATCTTTGTGTGCAATCTTAAAACTGGTAATGAAACTACAGACAAACCTTGGCCCCCTGAATTTCTAGACAATCAACTATAGTATTGTTAAAAGGTCATTTAGATTTAAGCACGCAATATGACCGCATCATTTTTTTCAAAACTAGGCTGCCAAGCTAAGCAAATAATAAATCAACTGTCATTATTTCGTTATAGCTTTCGAACAACTTACTTTCCCATTATCACATCGCATTGTTACCTTGCTGCAAAATATCCTTCAAACAATACTATATTGCATGTATTATAGTATTAAATTTTAAGTCACCACGCAACATTTGGTATTACTAAGGAGGTGTATACAGTGGCAATGGTTGCCCTGTGGTGGAGGCTAGCAATTCGAATATTTCGGCCGCCATCTTCGGGTTGCGCACGATCCATTGATTCGAATTTGCAACAACTCTGGCCACTGAAGTGTTTTTGATAAATTATCCCATCTGACATAGTTTACCGAATTCAAATGTCATGGAATGTATGTATACATTTCTAATCTTGAAATTCCATTCCGAAATGTTAACAACGCCATCGATATTCGTCCAATTTGAAATACACCGGCCACAAAACCCGAAGATGGCGCCATTATCACGAGATCAGCGTGACCTAAAATTGCTATGACTATAGAGCTACAAGGGCGAGTCAAAAAGCAAGTTCCAATTAAACTTGATCATAACTCGAAAAATATAAGCATTTTATACAAACCTATTTTTATTGGATTCTTCTACGTAATCACCTATCAAATTTTGTATTTCTAAAAAAAATCAATCCGTTTCATCTCATCATTTGAGTGAAATCATAAACTGAAAACTCTCCTATTCAATTTCGTTTTTCGTTGGACTAAACACACAAAAATCACAGGAATGTATGGAGGTTCATTGTTCAAACACAGTTCAGCCAAAATTGCCAAGAAATTCCTTGGTGTTTGATCATCCTCCATACAGTCCTGTGATTTGCACATGTTTAGACCAATGAAAAACGAAATTGAATAGGAGAGATTCCACTCAAATGATGAGATGAAAAATATGTGAAGTTGGACAGAATTTTTTGATGAATGATTTCCAAAATTTCTCTCAAGGTACACAAAATGCAAAAAAATTAATAGGTGATTACGTAGAAAAGTAGATTATGCAACGTAGAATCCAATAAAAATATTTTTCCAAAAAAAATTGCCTGTATGCATGTAACTCTCTGGTATTACATATGTATAAATAAATATAAATTTCAAAAAAACATCAGGAGAGTTGTCTATTTTTTTATTCAAGTCTGAAGAAAGAATAGCTAATGTTAGTCTACAGTGAGGGCATTGAAAGAAAACCCAACACCAGGGGGCTCACTAGCCGAAGCGGTTGCATTAATTCATTTTAGTAGCACTGAAACACTGGAATCAAGCTAGAATCTTTTCAATTTTATCTTGAACCACGAGAGGGCGTATATGCACGACGTTTACAAAATAGTTTGTTTTCACACGTACAACATTTCCAGAAAATTTGTAGCCTATAGTGCTGTTACAATAGATATTAAAATAATAAAAACAATAATAACAATCACGCGTGTTTGATTTGCATTTTTTAAATACTCTTTTTATTTCTGAATATACATAACACCTATAGCTGATTTTCAATTTTGTTAAAAGGTAGTCGGTGAAAATTTACAACTATAATCACGTACTTGTCAAATTCAATCACAATACTTTAATTCTGTATGTCATTTACAAGTCAAACAAAAAGTTCAACTTTTTTGTAAGGGAAAACTCCTGAAGCAGTTCATACATATTTCGCTCAAACTTTTATTCCCGTGCTAATATGTATGTATGTAGTTAGTGGTGTCATCTATTAGCATTATGCTTAACTATACATATTTAACAAAATAGTTCGCTAAATATGTCACGATTGGCTAATTCAGTCGACAAAATTAACAAGCAGAATTCCAAGCAATTCAAAGATTTAATTACTACAGTTATTTCAGAAATCTTGACATTAGTGTATACAGCCAATAAAATTACACTTTCCTTCATCTAAATTCACAGTGGACATATTTTAAATTAATTTTTGCATTCCTATTCCCAAAATTTCCTAGAAATAATCCATTCCTTGTTACTAAGCAATTTATTTCAATTGCCCCCTGATATGCAAGTGCAGTGAAATAATGCAAGGGAAAGCATTTATATATTTAGACGTTGCAGTGTCGAAGTCTGAGCACTGACTCACATCATCATTCGTTTTATATAGGTGAGAAATGAGACCAGCATTGAATTTGGGTGGTTTCGCTGATGGCAAAGGGGTGGCCACCACACCTTAAAGTCGAAAAGCCTCAAGGCCATACGACTAACAAAAAAAAAGCAAACCAGCATGAACCTGACGCGTGCCATTGGACATTTTGGGTGTCCCCTATGTATTAGGCCTTGAAGTTCCTGCAACGTGTCCTTCCACCTTCCACATTCCCCATCCCAGAAACTCCAGTTATCTTTTTCTTTTGCTTTTCTTCATTTTTTTCTCTCTCCTAAACTACATCATTCTGTCCTTTCTCTGCTCTAAACAGCTAGCTCAATGGTGGTCAGCCATATATTGATAGATAGGGACGGGGTAAACCTGGTAGTCACGTGGTTATAGGCCACCCACCACAAGGCTGATCCATGGTCCTCCTCTCTTTTCTCTGCTTCTACACTAAACAATCTATATGAACTCTATATGAGCTTATGTGTACCACGTGTGTACGTGCAAAAATGAGGTTACATCTGAGCCCAAGGTTCCCTTATCCCCTTGGTTGGGTTGTCGCTATAAAAGTGCTGGACACCAGACAGCACATCGACCCAAACGTCCCAAAACTTCAGTCTTCGATCACTTCTCCAACAGAGAACTACTCCAAGAAATCATGTTGCATTTGGTAAGTTATATCGACTTTTTCAGCCTAATAACTAATTCTCACTAATTAGTATCAAAAGCCAGCTCAAAAACATAGCAGAAATGTATAAACATAAAAGAGCAATATAAAACCATACCAGTTCGTGCAGGAATATATCCATTTATATATAGTATATTTGGTATCCAGAAAAAAATTATACGCAAACGAATTCCATCACGTTACTAATTCTTCCAAATTCTTCCTTCCCTGTACTATTTTTTATACCACTACTACTACTACTACTACTACATATATATAGTAACCGGTTTGTTCACATTCATTTCGTGCAAAAGCCTACGGCTGCGAAAATGAACACAAAACTTAAATATACAGTACATTCAAATTTATAAAGTGAAAGTATAAGCAAAAGTTAATTCAAGTTTAGTAGTAGTATTTTAAAAAAAAATTCAATCTAATTTTTAAATATGAACCATTAGAAACGTAGCTTTATACAAATGATAATCACAATAGGTGCACTAATAATGCAACAGAAAGGTGCTTACACTGATGCTAAACGCAAACCTGTCAATAGGAGTCGTAACCCTTCTTACCCTTGAACGAGTGATTATTAAAAAATAAATAAATTGACCGAACTGATTAAATTGGAAAGCCATGCAAGATGCTTAGACCTTCGTTTGAGGGTTATATGCAAACCCTGAGAAGGGTCCTTCCTGTTAATTTATATTTGCAAAACAAGCATGATAACAAGCAGAAAGTTCCCAGTAATTCAATGTGAACAAGAGTTTGCAAGAATCAACATTCATTAGCGCAATCGATCACATTCACAAAGAAGTTAATTTTGAAATGTAGCTCAAGGAATACATATATAGACCAATCAACAGTTTGTTCTTCTTGCTGACGCACCCTGTTGATCCTTGGCTGTCGGCTACTTTTCAATGAAATAAAGTTATTTGAGAATTCCGTGTAGCCTAATGGATAAGGCGAATCAGATGATTGCAGGTTTTGAAAGACAATTAGACAGCCTCCCACCAACAAGTTGAAAACAACTCTACTTCCCAAGCCTTCTACTTGAAGTTGGCTATAGTACACGTGTCACCAAATGTAAACTAAAAACACCTTGCTTGTGATTCAGTTTCTAGCCACAGCAGCGATCCTCGCTAGTGCCCAAGCTCAACAAACAGGTTGGGGCTCTCACCCACCAGCTCCTGCCTGGGCAGCACCAGCAAGCTGGAACACCGTAGCAGCTCCTGCCCCAGCCTGGGCCAGCCCATATGCTTCCCTGCCAACCTACCAACACCAACCGGCAGTAGCTGTCACCCTACCACCACCAGTAGCACCCACCACTCCACCAGCAACCGTCATCCAAACCCGCAACCCAGATGGCTCCTCCACCCACGGCTACCAAACCCACGACGGCCAGACCCGTACCGAGTCATTCGGACCTGATGGTTCCGTCAGAGGCAGCTACAGCTACACTGACCCCAGCGGCAAACCAATCACAGTGAACTACATCGCTGACCGCCATGGATTCCGTGCCACCGGTGACCACATCCCAGCTGGAACCGGACACGGCCAAGCTGCAGCACCGGTAGCTGCTGTCCAGCAAACACCCTCCTACGCTGCACCTCATGCTTACCCTGGATTCCCAGCAGCCGTGCCAGCTGCTCCGCGACCCGCCGCACATTTTGGATCGCAACCGATCGCCACCTACTCGTTCAACTCGGGTTTGGGTGCCACAGGGCTGTATGCGGGCAGGAAGTAGAGCCGAAAACAGTCCATATGATTATCTGTTTTACTATGTAGTGTTCAGCCATGATCGCCAAAGATCTCGCTTTGTATGATTTTTATACACCCAGATCATAGATAATACATACTTAGTCATTAATTAGTTCACTAAGCGCGTGAAAAAAAAATCTGGCACATATAAGGACTGTAAATGAATGTGTCAATAAAATACTCGCTTTGCTGCTAATTCATGAATTGTCTGTCTCATATTACCTACTACTACTACATGCAGCACTTAATCGCATACCTAATTTAATTGTAATACATTTCATTAGAATCTTATAGACGTTTAAAACTTTGAAAAGTTATATTTAAATCTTCCAAGAAAGTAAAAGTTCTGCAACATGCCATAGGATGGCGCTACTTAAGTGAGAATGCAAGCTGACCCATAATAAAAGTAAATGTAATATACAAACCGGAATTTCGGGATTATTATTTATAACCATTGCAGTTAATTCATCAATTTCAATTAACCATTTTGTAATTTATATGTACCAATCATTGCTCTTTTAATCTCAATGAAATTACAAGACAAAGTTTTAACTTTATTGTATTGCCACTATACTTTAAATTCAGAAACTTTATGCTGCTCTATAAATATGCATGCTTAGTAATTGTTGTTGCAGCTTTTCATTGCATCTAGCATCTCATAACGGGATGAAACCTGAAAAATAACGGCGCTTTTGAGCATGGCAAAGTGGCAATTTAAACTTTCAGTGTTCACAGAATCAAATATAAACTGCATTTTATTTTAAAAGAACTTTCCTCAATCTTAACATGTTAACCTAATTATACGAAATTGACATTCATGTAATAACTTAGAATTTGACAAATTTGAATAACATCTTTATGCATAATTATTTTTCTAATACGATTAATTCACCAGAAACAATTTCATTATAATATTGACTGCCATATCACTCAACAAATTACTTAACAGCTGTCTTATTCAAATGACAATTCTTACACATCTCTGTACTTTGCATTGCCATTAAAACACAACAATGTTTTTACGAAGCAATTATCTGAAGACGTGGGAGCTAGACCTCTTTTGGACATTACCTAATCTAAATTCATGTTCCTCACTCACTAAATCACTTGGGACCTCTAGGTATTATCACACAAATAATTAGGTTGCACAATGAAACCTTTTTTTTCTGGGGGGTCGTTAACATGGTTTTGGATGCACAAAATGCTCAGATAAACTGGTCAAATTTGGCGTGTTCAGATTAGAAGAAGCGCATCACACGCAATCTTCTTTCCTTGAGTAAACTAGGAAAAAGCTTAAAAAAATTCATTTCTGAAGAAAAAAAAATCAACTATTTGGCTACCCAATTACGTTTGGAGATCGACGAAAAAAAATAAGAAAGAAGATTTGAACTGGAGCTTCAATATACGCCATGGGGGAAAATTCAATAATGGGGGAAACCAAAGTGCGTCTTATACATGGGGAAATACGGTAAATATAAGTACTTATATAGGACTACCAACTTGAATAAAAATATCAAATGTTTAAGGCAGGGACAACAAAAAAGTCAACAACATAACCTGCATGTAAGCAAATTAGTCTAATTCAATGAGCTTCGTTGCTCCATTTAAAACTCAATTAAGAATTGCATAATTAACATATAAAGAAGAAAGTTATGGCATCAATTATGACTTTTCCCCACTTGGTGGCACAACTAATTTGTAGAGACAAAAAAAAGGTAATGCCCACAAACGTCTCACTGTGTAAAATAGGGACATGATTTTTTTTTTCTCAAACCAACATTACAGATTCTGACCTGTCCTCACAAAACAGGGTTGGTGATGATTAACTTTTCGGCAATGTTTTTCGTGCACTGTACTTTATGGGCGGTGCCACTCACTACATAAACTTTTATATAGTATACATACCTATGCACATTTTTCATGACCGGTCTCGTCAACCCAAATTTACAAATGTTTAAAACCGCAATTTCTTTTTAGTTTTTTTATATCTCACTTTCAAAAAAAAACTCCAATGATGGCATTCATCTCTCAGCTTTCCTTTTTAGAAATGAATTTTACTCGTATATGCCTACTCTATTTCATATTTCACTTGACGTCCATACAACTTTTCATCGCTATACACTTCCTATCTCTGTAATCAAATGCACTCACTTATTTCTTAAGTATATGGTCAACACACACACAATAATACTTACAACGTATACATTAACAACTTGGGTTTTTTTTAATAAACGCAACGCAAATTACAATAATTTTACTCAAATCCCGTATATCACCTGTCCGTCATCCTAGTTTTCAAATCATTTTCAATGCTTCATTTGCATCTCAACATCTAATATGCAATTTAAAAAGAAAATAAGCTTGCACTTTCGGATTATGAGCATAGGAAAATGTATCCAATGTCAAATTGGACAAATATAAGATAGGTAATATACCTTATTACAAAAATAAAACTTAAAATTATTTTTTCAACAATAAACTACTTCGTAAATTTTGCATCACAATGGAGAGATTCAAACTTATAATTCCATATATAGCTAACAAAATCATATTTGAATTCCAAAGCGCCTATAATTCCCTCAATACATTTCATGCAGCTGCAATACCGGTATAATCTTCAAACCGGTTTTTGAAACCCCCAGAGTTGAATTACATAAACGTTATCTTGGGTTCGGAAATCGGCAGGAAAACTAAAAACACTTCGAAATTATGGCATTAGAGATGTGAAGCTTGCATACTATTAACTCCAGGAAACATGCATGCAGTTGGTACCCCTATAGAGTAACAACTTACATATTTTTATCTTCAAAAAAACTTAAAACTTTTCCTTCTCCAAAATAATTCCTTAACACAAAATGTACTTTCTTTGTCCTAAATTGTATATTCGGTATACACAGAGTCAATAAAATAGTTTATGGGAGGATATTAAGTCATGAATTACATTTCTACAAAGTAGCATTCAAAACTATACATCCCAGTCATTATTCATTTTCCTATATAAAAGACAATGGAAAACATATAGGCTAAATACCACTTTACAGCTGGTATTTGTATGTTATTCGCGCCATATATGTATAAATTATCCCGAAGAAGAGCCACACGACAGTAAACTATATACTTCTGAACCATAAAAGAGTAAAAGCTTTCAATCGAGAAATACCCATTAAATTTCGATCAATAATTCATGAACCAATTGCAACAGCTCACGTTTCATAAGTTATAATTCATGCATAAACTCAATAAAATCCACACTCAAATAAATCTACTTTAATATAATGCAGGCTTTAATCGGCAATCAAAAAACCAACCTACTTTAAGAAGTGAAATACCGATATAAAACTCATGTATGTCATAAAGGTATATCAAAAATGGAAACTAACACGTGTGATATTGCGAAAAGCAAACAATTTCATGTAGAGATTAATCGCTGGCAATCGTCATGATTAATCTGATGACGTGTTGTGAATGAACAAGTGTTCCTCGCCCTCAAGCTTATCCATTCAGTCTTGAAAAAAAAGAATAAGAAGGAGAGGATAAACGAGCGTGAACACTGGTTTTTAATGCTTGCATCGCCATTATGTTTCTTTTTTTTACTTCCTTATCCAGTACAAGTATAGCATGAGCGCATTTTTCTTATTATTTCATCACACCATTCATTCCCACAATCAATTCGAATCGAGGTCCTTAACAAAACTCCCGGCCTTTTCTTTCTCTTAGTATATTATATAACAGTCCGTTTTTTTTATAAAGCACAACTTCCTATTTCCATAGACTACACTATAACAAGGAGCAGCACATCTTTCAGGCTGGCAAATAAATGCCAATAATGAGTGGTTGCTGTCTCCGTGACTGCCCAATAATTGATTGTAAATTTTGAGTATAGGCCTACTATACACTATGCAGTACATGGACCTACTACTAATGCAAAGACTCCATTATCCATGCACAATCGCAGAAAGCATGTAGTAATTTCAAAGGTTAAGAAATTAAAAATAATATCACTCAACATTGGTTAATTTTCAACTATAAAATGGCTATGCATTTCAAATGTAGTTGCTATTTTAACTCCATGCACTCTAGACCATTTCACTTTTCGTACTAAAAGGCAATCAAAAACGAGTACCATGTTTCCAGGAAGGTGCAGTACTGCTCTACTTCCAACAAAAAACCACATAGATTTAAAAACCAAACATGTTTCGTCTCCAATCATCCATTTCCAAATCTGAACACAAATGCAAATGGTGCTATTAAGAGTATAAATATGGGCGTACTAAAAAAAAACATGTAAAAGTGCAACACTTGCACTAAAATATCTCGCTTCATTAGCATGGCACTTTGAAAGGAGTTTCATTCTCACTCACTCCACACACCGCATCAACAAATAAAAATCTAAATAAAAAAAACACTGGTTCTGATGCTCTTCGTTTTAAAGTCGTCCTGATTTCCATCCCCACCCAAAAAGCCCAGCTACCACGACTGGCCTTATTCAAACCTCCCAACCTCTTGCTCAACCACCCCCTAAGTCTAAGACGTGAAACACTGTGCAAGTCCTGGGGCCATTTTCCATATGCGTGCAAAGATCTCAGACATCAGTCACTTGGTGGCTATACAGTCGACCTGGTTCAGACGAGTCGCATCCAAAATGGATTCAAAATGGAGATGGGCAGGGTCTAGCTGCCCCCACCCCCACCCCCATGTAGCATCCACCCCACCCAAAAACTCGCTCATCTCATTTCTCCTGTCTATTTTTTTCTCTTCACTTGTTGCTAGTTACATTTCCCAAAAAAAGAAAAAAACATATACAACAAACAACCTTTCCTTTCTCTGCCATGCCCCATATCCATGTACATCACGAAATGAAGTCGATATGTGGTGGGCCACTATATATAAACCCACTTCTTGCTAACCAAACCTTCATCCACTCTTCGAAAACCCACCGAAAACCATCAACATCCTCTTTCTCTCGCACTTTGAAGGATTTCTTACCGGGCAAAATGCACGCACCAGTCTTCTGTCTAATTCTTGGTAAGCAATATAACAACGGCCTCTCTATGTATGTAGATTCTGAAAGAACTACCAGTAAAATATTGGGAAATCGCCTGCATAACATATAAAAATTCAACACGTATTTTCCAGTATTCCATACAATTTATTCAACACAGATATTCACAAATTTATATAATTAAGATACCCTCAACTGAACTCCAATAAGAAGAAAATGTATAGAAATTTCCATAACCGTATTAAAAAGCAATAGTTTTGCTTGTTCTTTATTTCAGTTGCTTTTAAACTCTTTAGGGGCGATTTCCCACTTATTGTTCCCCATAAACTACACATGTGCCTGCTGCGTTTTCTTTCCTGCATTTGATAAACGATGTGTGCTCTGAACCATGACAGCTGCCAACCTCTTGTTGTGCCTTTCAGATTTCACTTTACATCTCACGCCCTCCTCTTGTACCTTATTAGCACTGCCTATGAGTTTTCCTTAACAATCTTCAAGAAAAATCAACAATTTGCCCCAATACTCCGCTTCACTGCGCATGTTTTTTTTAATTGTTTTGCAGTCGGCTTTGCCGCATCGCTCGCCCAATACAGCCCTTACTCTCCTTATCCCGTGGCAAACGCCAGAGGACCTTCTTCCAACGGCGCTTCTTACTCTCGAGGACCTTCAGGAGCACCTTACGGTGCTGGACAATCTTCCAGATCCAACGGTTATGGAGGTGGTGCAGCTTCCTACGCAGATATTGATAGTTACAGTGGTCCAAGGGCCTCTGAAGAGGACCCAGATGCTGATGGAGTGGTCGGTGTTGCTGGACGTGACTACCCAACATACGACCAAGTCCCACAAACGGCATTCAGTTGCCAGGATCATCAATTCCCAGGCATCTATGCCGATACTGACCCCCAATGCCAGGTATAATTCCCATTACACTCGTATTACCCAATATACTGTATATCAGACAAAATAATTGTAGATTTAATTTCAAAAAATTGAAAATCCGCGATAGAAGGGCAACTGTACTATATCACTGCTCAAATTCAGAATCTAATAAGCATTTACTCTCTTCTTGATAAACGAAAAACAACAACAGGTGTTCCACATTTGCCAATTCGACGGCCGCCATGACAGTTTCCTGTGCCCCAACGGCAGCATTTTCAACCAACAGTATTTCGTCTGCGATTGGTGGTACAATGTTGACTGCAGCCAAGCCCCATCTTTCTACGGTCTGAATGCCCAACTCTACCAGGACGTTTCAAGCGGACCCCGTCGTGGAGGCTACTCTAGCGACCAATATGGCGGCCAAAGGATCAACGGAGAAGCCGACTTGTACTCCGCATCCCAAAGAGGTCCTTCTGGCCTTGGTGTTGCAGGTGCACCTCAAGTGTACAATGGCGCCCAAAGGGCTTCTGGCGCTCGCTATGGTGGCTCACAAGGGGGTCAAGGTCTGAGTGGACGAGTTGGGGCAGGAGCAGGAGCAGGGACACCAGTGTACAGCTCAGGTGCAGGTCGTCGCACTTCACCTTCAGCAACTGGAGGCCAACAACAACAGCCAGGCTATCCCAGATCTGACACTCAGCCAATTTACTAAGATTGAAACTTGTCATATGCAAGTGCCAGTATAAAATCTCTATTTATTCCAGATCATTAATATTATACGTAATAGCTATTCAACCCAAGTGTTCTGTGTGTATCACATATATTGTATACATATAATATAATATATTTTGTAGTCTTGCAAATCCTGTACAACATATTGTATAACAACCACGAGTATGTTGTTGTGCCATCTAATCCACTGAGCTTTTTTTAAGAAAATAAAACTACAAACCCTCTCCTAGAAAACAATATATCATTCATTTTCTATATAATAAATTACACTAGACTGGAAAAAAAACGTTTTATTCCGGATTTTGTTGAGCGAACTGAAGAAAAAATGAAAAAAGTAGCTGTTTGAAGTCAGTTTGAGAATATGTATTCCAGATATAACATTTACAGCTTCTATAGATAAACATGAATATAATTTCATTAAGCTTATAATATTAACTGTAAAAGTTTGTGCAATTATTGCCTAAATACATAATCAAGAGCTTTTGAAAACAGGACTTTAATAAGAAGGCATTGAAACTTGCTTAATATCTGTGTATTCTGTACAAATTAAAAGAAGAAATTCTAAGTAAAAAATAGTTTTATAACAACAACACAGCAAGACTACCATTTTTCATATGATACAAACTTCTTTATGATTGTGTTTAAATTCCACAAATTACCATATCCCAAATAATCGAGCCAAAATTGCAAACATCGCCATTGCATCCCAGCTGAATGAAAAATTACGTTATTCAAAAAGTGTAAGGCTAAAATAACTTCCAATAAATATATGATGATTATTATTTATTATCAATTACAAAGCTTAGTATGTCACGGAAAATTGAGGGATCGAGAAGAAGCAACCATTATGTTGAGCCATTATTGCGCCAAACTTCCTTACTCCGAAAAAGCAATTTAAGCAAAAATCTGTAAATTGGTCAAAATGAAGCCGACCAGAGAAAGTTACATACGTTCAACTTGGAATTATAGGTGTTATTATTATTATGTGTAGGTAGTATACGTAATAAATATTAGAAAACAACACGCTTGCATTCACAAATTGCGGCCCAAAAAATATGTAGTCACGTTATTTTCATCGCAATATTCTCACGGGGGAAAAAAAAGCCTTGTACCTTCACTGCAAAATAAAAACGAATATTTCTAAAACAATGAATTCATACGCATTCGTCTGTATCTAGTACATGCAATCTCGTTTCTCAAGAAAAGATGTCGTATAGCTAATTGTTTTACATTTATCTTGTCAACACAAGTTTAAAAAAGCAATGTATACCCATTAATATATTTCACATAGACTTCCACATTGTAAGAATTTGAATTTCAAAATACAGCCCACTTAATAATACTTATGAGTTGTACGCATTCATTTTGCAAAGAACAAATACATTACAAATTCACCTCTCGTGCTAATAAATTAATCTCAATGATATACAGGAAATAAACTTGCAATATTTTTGGAAGAAAACCTAATAAACAAGTTTTTTCTTCAAATGGATTTTTAAAAAGCCAGAATCAAACTCGGAAATTTAAACAATATACAAGTATGACTTGGTTAAGACACAAATCTAACAGTAATTTTTAATTAATAACTAAATACCAAACTGAACAAATTTAAAGTTAAACATTACATTTTCCAAAAGATTCTAACTAAAAAGCCAAAAGGGAATTCTAGAAATTTGACTTTGTTAAACGAGATCTCACACAAATCTAATTTTTAAATTAATAGCTAAATTACCAAAGTAGACAAATTTAAAGATAACATCGCATTTTTATTTGCTTAATGCAATAACCAAAAAAGGTACGAAAAAAACACCAGATTTTGCAGATGAACTGGTTACATGCGCATAACAAAACAATGGAAACCATAGAAACCAAGATTTCATCTCATTTATTAATGAACTGGCATCGTTTGGGTAAGTAATGGGCCGAAAAGTGTTAACATATGAGTGAATAACCGATGATTAAACACCATAAAACCAATTTTCAACATGGAAATGATGAATGTTCATCACGTTTTATCGCTATAAGAATGGCATGTTGTTAGTTTCTTACCCAAATTGTTTTTTTGTTGCGCATATCTCAGTGCATGCGCAAGGAAAATTGGAATCTGGTGCATGAAATTGTGAAAACTTTTCAACGATCGAGCTCAAAAATGGTGCCACGTGCCATCTCAACTCATCTCACAACCAACAATAAATAATCATAATAAATCCAAGTATAGTCGTATCTATCATCAATTTTAATGTATTCCTGAACATGCAGCACGCAAACATTTCAAAAATCCTCCCTAAAATTACACGCACACCAACAATTCTTTACCATATAGTCGCTCATGCATATTAAAACCGACAAAATATAGTTCATGCTTGCTCTTAATTTTTTCTCAAGAAAAC
Organism: Glomeris maerens; assembly: GCA_023279145.1. Lineage (NCBI taxonomy): Eukaryota > Metazoa > Arthropoda > Diplopoda > Glomerida > Glomeridae > Glomeris > Glomeris maerens. The sequence goes on along the minus strand of WWPM01019012.1, from coordinate 11,725 downwards.
AGCTATGTAGAAAACAGAAAACTTGCGCTTAATTGTCCATTTAGTTTTGCACTTTCTGGCCAATCAAAATCAACTGATATGTATATTTATTGTTTCTAATTCCATCGCAATTAGTTAAATATTTAAACTTTTGCGCTAAAACATTTATTAAATCAAAGGGCATCAAAAGAAATCCATGCCACTACAAAAAAGGAATAAATATATGTTCTACAAGACAATTCTAGTACAAAAACTAACACAAATATACAGTGTATATTAGCAATTTATGGTGAAAATATGCATGTAGCTTTTTCCTTCACACATTCATGCATTTTCTTGTTATTTATTCGCACCCGTAGGGCGTCAACAATCACGAATAGCCAGATATATATAGTATCAAAACGCCTTGTAGTCGTTTAAAACTATGAACCTTAGTGAAATTACACGTTTCAACCTCAACATGTATATACCATACCGTACTTTAATTCAAACAGCATCTGAATTCTCATTGCGCTTCCAGACACAAATTCTTTCTGCATTTTCTTTTTCCGTCCAAAATGAAAAAGTTATTGTCTGCATTCTGAGCCAAAAATGGACCAAGGTCCCAGCTACTTCAATCAGCCCTATAGCTATACGTACCTGCAATTCGAGGAATCACCTTTGCTGACACACTTTCCCCAAGTCCCACTCAAAAAGCAATTCGTTTTACAAATATTCCACTGGCAAATAAATTACAGACAATTTTAAGATTGCTTATAAAGCACCAACATCTACGGCTTTTAATAGATTAATTATATCCATGAAGCTTGGATACAACAAAATCAGAATAGAGACTCAAACAAATCATACCTGCAATATTTGGATTCATTAAATAGATTTATTCTTGAAATATCCACAATATTGCCAAGATTTTTCCGGATTCCTCTCCGAAAAAGCCGTTTAAATTTCGCATAATATGAAATCCAATTGTTAAACTTGGTGTCATTTCAATGCAATGCAAATCTTGAGGAAAAACATAAGTTATGTTGATAGTAAGCAGGCTATTTGTAACAGCATCAGTCGATTTTTCAAAAATACTTAGTAAAATATTGTATATGTATTCGAGAAGGAGATATGTATCTTCTCCAAATTTTTCACCCGAAACACCCAAACGGCCTTAACTGCAGATTTGGGTGGAAATAGCATCAAGGACCTAAAGTTAAAAACGGCATCCGCCATATACGTAGTTTGTCGCCAAGCCAACTTATACAAATATTTGTCCTTCATAGGTATAAGCCTTTAGGGCCAAACGACTAAGGTATAAAAGCCATGCAAAATCTGCTGGTTGTCATACACAGCTAAGGATACGTACTGTATAGCATCTCAGTAAAAGCAAGGACCCATCATCTGAACATGAACCTTGTCTTCAGCTTCGTTGGTAAGTGCACTTTAAACTTATTCCTCCATTCTGGTGTGTATGATCATGCAAAATATCCAACTGCATATTCATTTATAACACAATACATCGGTTCCTTATTTCGACAATGAATCCTAAACAAACAAACTCCCAATAATAAAGCTTTAAAATCTTACTCTTCGATGAACCAATGGCTATAAGTGTAAAAGAATTTAAATGCGTTTAAAGTTTCTTTATATACTTTCCAAAACATTTTCAATTTAAGTTCATTTGCTTATTGTAAACATTTTCAATTTAAGTTCATTTGCTTATTGTAATTGAAACCGTTTTTCATTTGCTCGTAATAATTTGCATGTAACAATTAAAACGTCTCAAATGTCGCCAAAATTCTTCTGTTTGCTTAGGTCTTTTAGCCCTTTTGTACGTCGACTACGGGCTTGGACATGAATTCGCCAACGTGCCTATGTTGCCACGATTCCCCGTCAAAGTGCCCACCATGCCCAAAACCGAAAACTGCAAAGTGACCGAAGAGGACCCAGACGCAGATTGCATCAAGGGCCAAGCTGGCAAGGACTACCCTAACCTGTCGGCAATCCCCAAGGAAACGGCCTTCGCCTGCCCTGGCCGTGGTCTTTACGCCGACATCGCCTCCAAATGCCAACTGTTTCACATCTGCCTCCAAGATGGCCGCAAGGAGACCTTCCTCTGCCCTAAGGGAACAGTCTTCAACCAACAACTCTTCACTTGCGACTACTGGTTCAACGTCGACTGCTCCAAATCCGAGTCGTTCTTCTCCGCCAACAAACACCTCTACACCATCCCCAAGGTGCCCAATCACCACCACCACCATCAGAGAGAGCAGCAACAGCTTCCGCCCCAAGCTCCCGGCCACGACGGCCCCGAAGCCCAAGGCCCAATGTACGAGGCACCCGAGCCCCAAGCACCTTACTACCTTCCACCAACCCCAGAAGTGCACCATACCAAACCAGCTCAGCCGAAAGAGAAATGCCTCGCCACCGAAGAGGACCCAGACGCCGACTGCATCCAGGGCATATCTAACCAAGACTACCCTAACTACCAGGAAGTTCCCAAGGAAACGGCTTTCATCTGCCCCAACTACGGCATGTATGCTGATATCTACTACGGCTGCCAGATCTACCACATCTGCCACAAGGATGGACGCAAGCACTCTTTCCTCTGCCCAAAGGGCTCCATCTTCAACCAACAGCACTTCACCTGTGAATACTGGTACAACGTGGACTGCTCCAAAGCCGAATCCTTCTACCACCTGAACGAGCAACTCTACACCGCTCCCAAGGTAAACAAGCAACAAGCTGAGCCCGAGTGCGAACATCCAGAGGCCCCAGAACCCCAACCTCCAGTCTACGAGGCCCCAGAACCCCAACCTCCAGTCTACGAGGCCCCAGAACCCCAACCTCCAGTCTACGTTGCCCCAAAGCCACAAGCTCCAGTCTACGAGGCCCCAGAACCCCATCCACCAGGCTACGAGGCTCCAGAACCCCAACATCCAGTCTACGAGGCCCCAAAGCCACAACCTCCCATCTACGTAGTATATCCGATGAGACCATCTGCCCCTGTCCGCGAGCCAGCCCCAGTTCACCCGAAAGAGAAGTGCATCTCCACCAAAGAGGACCCAGACGCCGATTGCATTCAAGGAACTGCTGGTAAGGACTACCCCAACTACCATGAAGTGCCCAAGGAAACTGCCTTCGTCTGCTCCAACCACGGCATCTACGCCGATATGTCCTACGGATGCCAGATCTACCACGTCTGCCACAAGGATGGGCGCAAGCACTCTTTCCTCTGTCCAAAGGGCTCCATCTTCAACCAAAAACACTTCACCTGCGAGTATTGGTACAACGTGGACTGTTCCAAATCCGAGTCTTTCTACGCTCTCAACGACAACCTCTACAAGGTGCCCAAGGGAACCAAGCCACCACCACAAGCTGACCCCGAAGTGCACCATCCAGAATTCCCTGTCATCATCCACAAACCATACGCCCCTGTCCATACTCCATCACCAGTGTACAAGCCGAAAGAGAAGTGCCTTGCCACCAAACAGGACCCAGACGCAGACTGCATTCAAGGAACAGCAGGTAAAGATTACCCGAACTACGTGGAGATTCCCAAGGAAACCGACTTCGTTTGCCCCAACCGTGGCATCTATGCTGATGTGAGCTACAAGTGCCAGATGTACCATATGTGCCACGAAGATGGGCGCAAGGACTCTTTCCTCTGCCCCAAGGGATCCATCTTCAACCAGAAGCATTTCACCTGTGACTATTGGTACAACGTCGACTGCTCCAAGTCGGAATCCTTCTTCGCCCTCAACAAAGACCTCTACAAGGTACCACCAAAGCAACCTGCTGACCCAGCACACTGTGAGACACCAGAGCCCCAAGCTCCAACTGCACCGGTTTACACCAAAGCTACACCCAAGCCGTACGTTTACCCCACGACTGAAACACCAGTTTACATCAAACTTACACCCAAGCCGTACACTTACCCCACGACTGATGCACCAGTTTACACCAAACCTACACCCAAGCCGTACACTTACCCCACGACTGATGCACCAGTTTACACCAAACCTACACCCAAGCCGTACACTTACCCCACAACTGATACACCAGTTTACACCAAACCTACACCCAAGCCGTACGTTTACCCCACAACTGAAGCACCAGTTTACACCAAAGCTACACCCAAGCCGTACGTTTACCCTGAAACTACACCCAAAGACAAAGAGGAACCACAGCTTGGATACTTTTAAGAAATGTCATTCGTTTTTATACTCTTGAAAATGTTCTAGCCGAGGCTAAGTAAGTCATTTTGTTGTGATCAAATAAACGAAATGAATCGCTTGAATAAATATAAAAGATATAAAAGACAATGTCTGATTTGCTTTCTTTTGTTGCTTTTTGCGTTATTACAGCTTTATTATTCTGTCCTTTAAGGTCACTTCAGGTTGCCAACCAGGAAATGGTTTACTCCGGAAATTAATCAACATCCAGCATTGCTTCGTACAGTTTTACTGAAACTACTCAACATCTAAAAAAATAATTGTTATAAATCGTTCCAGCAGTAGTTATTTTTTTCCATTTATTTTGTTTGATATTTAATATCAGTGCTCATTAAGTTACAAATCAGAATTTGTACTGTAAATTCTTCAAAATATTGTTAAGGCTCTTGCGAAATAATTAGCTAAACTTCATTATTTAATTGAGCTAGTAATATTATAAGAATGTATTAATTTGGTTTCGATTTCAAATCGGTCCATTTAACAGTCGTTCTATGTACGATTGGACATTTGACCATTTGACCCCCATCTAAACCATTTAGGGCACTTTCCCAAAAGGGCACTGACACTGAATTTCCATCCACGATATAAAAGCAGCAATTTCCTTGGAAATTTCAGTCATTTCTCTCGATCGCGATCAAAACGTTTGGCAGCATTATTACGCAGACGAAATATCATGAATTTCCCAACCACCAAAAGGTAAATATATATAAGTTAGTACCTGGATTTGATGTCCTTCAAATGGGCCTGGCTTTCAGTCAGAAGCACTAGAAGTAATAACCCGTTGAACGCGCACAATGTCCACCAATTAGGCTTAATTGGTATAATTAAGACCGGCGTTGAACTGATTTCCATTTCACACATCGTTCATCGTTTAAATTTTGCATAAAGCCGCCAAGACGCTTGGTAACCTTCTTATTCCTTGATATCTTCACTTGATCGTCATTCGCCATTTCCTGTGAAGTGACTTATTTCATGGCAATTAAATATTCGTCGTTCGTCTTGCTTTTAATGCGACGTTCAATTTCAAATCAATTTCATGTCCCTGCTGAAAAGATTAAAGACCCCGTAGATCGCATTGTGACGTTCCATTGCTCAACTTCAACTGCGCACTTTACACTGCCAAAGGTCATTTTATATATCTGGAGCAAAAATATGGAAGCTCGTCGACATTTCAGTTATTAAATTCCAAATTCCAAAAAACCTTAATTATTCTTTAATTAACATTTTACTCCGAATTTCATATAACTATTATTTCAAATATATAGGGCTCTTTTAATACTTTCTTGCCGTCAAGATCAGATCTAAAAATTGAAATTTGACTGAATAAAGCTCAGAAAACCAAACTTTGCTATAAACTAAAGAAACTTCTGTCTTAATTTGAAGAATATGCAATGAAACGCCTTTGAATTCACACCAAATTTAATGAAAATATCAGTTGTAATTCGAACGGATTAGAATAACATTTCCCAGACGCCCCTACATAAAAATGTACACTTTGAACTTTAATATGCATTTCGTATAAATAATAGAAAAATTGAATTAACATGTATACGTGCTTTGTTTCAATTTCAGATTGGCATTCATTGTTTTTCTGGTGATTACTGAAATGAGCATTGTAAACGTGATGGGCCAGTATTATGGTCGCTATGTGCCATGCCCAAGGAGTTACATGGACCCTGATGGAGATTGCGTCATGGGACTTGCTTCAAATGATTACCCAATATATCCTACAATTCCACTCACAAGTTTCTCATGCAATAACCATCGATTTCGTTATGTTGGATATTATGCAGACACTCAAACTGGATGCCAGGTAAAGCGAATATCACATTTTGAATGATACATCATTAACAGACGGTCCCTTTAATATAAACAAATTTTGAAACTTTTACAGGTTTACCATGTTTGCAGACGGGATGGCATCAAAGACAGTTTCTTGTGCCCGAATGGTACGATTTTTAATCAAAGGGCACTTGTCTGCGATTGGTGGTTCAATGTCAACTGTCAAGATTCACAAAGATTTCACAATGTGAACGAGCACTTGTATCCGCCAATCATATACATGAAATCTCCACCGTCACCAAATGTTTACCCAATTAGTTTCGATGTCCAACGTAATAAGCCTATACCAAATCGTCAAAGTGCAATTTACTCGCAAAGTTATGGGCAACGGGCACCTGTGACGTCACAAATAGCATCTCCTTCACTGTCGACTTTGTCCATTGATAAGACGGCAACTGAAAAATCTTCTTCAACTACAACAGTTACAAACTTAGATGCTGAGATTAACAATTCCAAAGATTTTGTACCTATGAAGAATCAACCACAAACAAGACTTGGTTCAGTGACAACAGAAGACAAATCACTCAAGAGTCCAGCTTTAATTGGGAGAGTTTATTAAAAACTCGGCTCAGTGAGATTATTTATTAAACTATTGTTTAAGTTTTTGTGTTACTTGTATTTCATTAGTTGTTCATTGTTTATACCTGATTTTTCATCAATAAATGCCGCCAAAACTTATTAGATCTGAACTCTTTCTTTTTAATAGCTTAGAACAGCAAATAGATATATATATATATAGACTTATGTGCATTTTAAGGTATATATTATAAACACTTTATTAACAATCAAATCGTGAAAATTAAAATATTAAAATGAGAGCAGAATACAGTAAGGATTACGGTTTATTTTCAATACAATTTGATGTCATTTTGGGTCCAATTTGGCTAACAATTTTAAATTTCCCGGGATGTTAGCAAAGATTTACCACATGCAGATATAGGTGGCGTTGGAAGGGAAACATAATAATAATAGCACGGTACTATTATAATAAAATAAAAGAAACACCATCTCCAACAACGCCATCTTCCGGCAAAATATATATCAAGTTCAAAGTTGTCCTCTAGCTAATCTTTTGCACCATATTTCGCTAGGAAAATTGTACAAAACGGTTAGTAATTTATTTAAAAATACCGTACAAATTCTATTTACTAGATTTATAACGTAGGCATTAATGTTTTTTCCAGATTCATCTTGGATCACTTTCCATGATATAAATTAAAATATCTCCGGATCAGCGCATCGTTTTCATCTAAGCTTCTTCAATTCCCATTAAAGATGGCTGTGAACATTTTTATGTCCATGTATATGACAGTTTCCCACGATTGTGCAACACTCGTATCTTTCCTTTTCCCCCAATTCTGCAGCTGCAATTAGTTTCGGTGAGTTTTGAAAGAAATTGACGATAAAGTTCAATGGCGACACGTCAGCCGGAGAAAGTTTCTTGCATGAAATTGATCGACTCGCAACTACCTGTGACGTCATAACGTTCTAAATGCTGTCTTGCAGCTATAGAAAATATTGCGAACCACCCAATCCCGTGCAATAAAGTTGCAATGAAATTGATCGCGCAATATAAACCATGTAAGAATTTGGATTTCACAGGAACCCAGCTTATCATGCAGCAGTAATAAGAAAGTAGACCACTGGAGACTCCCATTTCATGGGTTGTTGAAGTTACATATGGAACACTGAAAGATTGGAACGGAAACGTAATTTTGGCGTCATCTGAGAAAAATGTACGTCATTAGCCACGCCTCTTTAACCTCAATAGCCAATCTCTTCGCGCATTTTGCTTTCAAACCTGGCGCGAGATTTAAACTTCTCTAGAGCAAGCGCGATGGACTTGAAAATGTCTTTGTGCTTCTTTCAACAGTTCTGCTGCATATTGGCAGAAATTTGGAGATGGAATCGCCAGTTCGATGCGATCCAGATTGCACAGCTTTGTGCCAGTCTACTGTACACGGGTGTTCAATAGGAAAAGCGGTGTTGGCGCAAGTTCCCGATGAAGCCGTCGCGGCGTTCCTCGTTTGGCTGTGTAGGAATTTCGCCAAATCAACCGACGATTTCGGCCGAACAGCTTTACACTTTGCGGCATCATGCGGCAAAGTTAAGTTAGCGGAATGGTTGATATTGCACGGCCACTCGAATCCAAACGCCAAGGACCGCGAGTCTGGGTGGACGCCGTTGCATCGAAGCCTTTACTATGGGCATTTGAATGTGGCAGCGGCCCTCGTCAAGGTTTCTTTCCCCAATGTTGCGCTTGATGTAATCTATTTGCAGAATTTGAATTTTCTTTGGACTAGCATGGTGCCAGTATTACTGCAGTAGACGTGGAAGGAGTTTCACCGTTAGACTTGGTGCTGAAGGATCGTGTGCAATGGGATTGCAGAGCAGACTGTCCTCCAAAAGGCCCTGCTGAAGTGTACGCCTGGGGATGCAATCTTAATTACAATCTTGGTTTCGAGAATCAACATGGTCCAGATCATCCGGAAGTTGTGGAAAGTCTTCGCCGCATCAAAACCAATATTATTGATGTGTGTCTCAGTAAACAAAATAATTTTTCATTATAGCAGATACCAAAAGTAATGAGTTTTAACACTACACTGCTAAATATTTCCTAAATGAACCGATTGCTTTGGTTGCATTACTTTGGAGAAAATTGCTAAGTGAGCCATCTTTTTGTAGTTTCCTAATTAAAGTTTGACAACGCATTGTTTAGGTGGCAATGAGTAAGTTTCACACTGTGTTCCTTGGATCCAATGGTCAAATCTTCTCTTGTGGACATGGTCACGGAGGACGTCTGGGGCACTCATCCGATCACCCGTGCGTATACCCGAAGCTTGTGACCGCCTTGTCTGGCGAAAGCTGCACTCGCGTTGCCATTGCGAGGGACCACACTGTTATGCTGATGGAAAATGGATCGGTAGTTTTCTCTCAATTCGTCATTTTTTTTATTCCGGACGCATATTTAATCTTTATAAATGAATTCAGATATGGACGTGCGGATTGAACCGTCACCATCAGCTAGGTCACGTGCCTCCACCATCTTTCCTTCACGTGCCCAAAAATATCCGCATAGGTTCATGTGCTAAGACTTTGCATGGCCATGAGATATTAGATGTCTGTGCAGGAAAGTATCACACTGTGGCATATTCCTCCAACACTATCTTTACATGCGGTCTGAACGGTGGCCAACTGGGTTCGTGATTCCCTTTCTTTGATTGAGTTCAATTGCAAAGATTCAACGAGTTGAGCTTTTCAATTGATATCGTTCCACAGGGCAAAGCAGAGAAAGCTCGCAAAGCTGCAAGTTACAAACTAATCTAACTGCCGTTTCGGGATTTAACTTGTACGATGCGAAGATCACGATCGCCGCTGCTAGCGATGGCGCAACCGTATTCGCCACGTCAAAAGGAGATATCTATCTGTTACATGAATACACCTGCTGCAAAATTGCCGCAAGGTAGCCAAGTATTTTAATAATTAATACTGATATATATATTTACTTGGTTGTTTATTATAGACAAGGTTGTATTTTCAAAATGAATCTAATTGGAGGCCATCTTAATCCCAATGTCGATGTAACAAACGTGTTAAAAGACAAAGGTAGCATTCCACTGAAATTAGTGGTACTGGGAGAAAAGGGAAAGGTGATTTATCTCGTACTTTTCACGGCTGTAATTTGCCAACTTTTTCAATTGGATGTTTCCAACTAGATCTACATTTGGACTCGAGATTGCTTGGGTGAACTGCAATTATTACGGTGCCTTTTCACTCTTGACCGCACGCTGTGCGTTGCTGATTTTGCCTTGCATCACCAAGGCATCCTGTTAATTACGACAGAAGGAGAAGGCTTCAAAGGCACTTTTAGCCCATTTGATGGCATGAAATTGAAAAGTACATTGTCTTCAAAGCTTTATACATAACGAATGTACTGCATTCGAACGCGTTCTTCCGCACAGATGAGCAACAAGGAAGCAGACGAAAACATCGCACATTCTCTGGAACCGATTCTTTTATTCAAAAGAAACATTACACAATGATTGATCTGCAAAGATTGCCGTCTGTATACCGGGCATTAAAAATTGCATGCGACCCAAAAGGCAAAAACAGTATGGTCATTCAATCTGACCCTATCACATGGTGAGATTGAAATTGGATGGCGGCTTCATATGCAGCTTATTCAATATAACAGTATGTTTCTTCAGTCTTTGGGGAATTCCGGAAATTTCGTCTTCCGAGATGCGGCAGCATATGGATGATCTTTTATATCAAGCCGATATATGCGACGCGATCCACGATGTTGTGTTCCAGGTTCTTTTGGTGATACGAGTGCGCATTGAGTGGTGTACTATTTATATTTTGACTTCTTCATTAGGCCGGATCAAGACGATATCCTGCCCACAGATTCATCCTGGCTTCTCGGTGCAATTTGCTTCCAAACTTGGACTTGCAGAAATCTAGCAAGGGGCATGAACCAGTTGTGGTCAAGACTGGCTTGAAACCGCAAATTTTGGAGCAATTACTGCAATTCGCGTACACGGACAACTGCGATTTGCTACGCGATGGGCAACATGTGCCATGGCTATTGGATGACGATGATGAAAACGAGCCCAAGAATTTGATTTCTGCCGAGGAAGGCAACAAAAAAAACCATATCCAATCACGTGTTCCTTTGAAACGTGTTAAAGAAGCTGCTAAAAAAGCTGGAATGGCATCGCTTCATATTCGGTTTGCTCGCTTAAGTTCTCAGCAATATGCTTATCCATGTTTACATAATGCAATGAAAGTCGCTTTTCAGTCTCAGTGATGTGGTTATAAAAGACAGTGTTGTAACGGTGTCCGCTGTGAATCGGCCAGGCACTTTGAAGTTTATTAGGCGAGCTTTGTAAGTACGTCGCTTGTGATGAGATAGAATCGTTTTTCAAATGCACATTCTGGTTTCAGTCCGCAATTCAGCGATGTGTGCATAATATCAAAAGATGGGAAAACGTTTCCATGCCACAAGTGTGTTTTGGTAGCAAGACTCGAGTACTTTTACAGTATGTTGGTGTATGGTTGGATGGAGGTAAAAATAGAGAATATGGTCTGTATTTGCGAAAAGCCCAAATTCTGCATGTCAAAGGTTTCAAACTTTAGGCCATGAAAACATCCGCTGTCAGTATCCCGTTACCAGGTGCTATAATAGAAGCCGTCCTCGAGTACATATACACAGATTCGTCTCCTAAGATTTCCGGTATTTGCCTTGACTAAATTTCCAAACTGCGTAAACAAAACCTGAGCGAAAAATATTTGAAGCTTCTCGTGATGCGAGTTACATCTGCAACGTAATGATCGTAGCCGATCAGTTTTTGGCGTGGAGACTAAAAGAGCAATGCCAGGAAGCTCTTGCCCCATTATGTGAGTTCTATAAGCCAGAATATCCCTGATGATATATATGTAACATCTTCGTTGTCTTATCACTCAGTGACACTGAAAAACGTTACGGAGTTATTGGAAATCGCAGACTTCTGCAATGCCACGCAGCTCAAATCTTCTTGTTTGGAGTTCATATCTCATAACCTGGCAAATATTTTGGAGACTGAAGAACTGTGCATGATGGACGAGAGCATTTTGGAAGATCTCGGTCGTTCGTATCGCAATGTGATCCTGCGCGAGCGAAGCCGCGCTTTCGCGCCCTTTCG
>WWPM01019007.1:0-15229 GCA_023279145.1 Glomeris maerens | reverse complement strand
AAAAGGCTTGGACAAGATCGAGTTCCTGCAAAGCCACGAGAACATGGATATCTACCAGAAGGCTTTCGACATTATCGAGCATTACTTCGGATCGGAAGAAGAAGACACGAAAGTTGCTCCCGAGGTGGACGCGGCGGCCCAGCAATACCAGTTCAACGCTAGCAACGACAACAACCCGATGGGAGGCTTCCAATTTTGAACGGAGCAACAACAGTAACAGGAAAAATCTCTCCTCGAGGTTGGCGTAAATATACCCTTGTTTTTGTTTTCACCCCAGCGGAAGAAACAGTTGGGGCCGAAATCCGGTTTGGCACGTCCATCTTGGTACGCAAGGACAGTTGTGGCCATTTTTGCCCCTTTTTTTCGCCTCCGGCCGGTTGGTTGGTGGTCAGCTCTTCGGTTGTTTGCGTTTCTTAAGATTGTCTTCTCGTACTGCCATAAATTTAGTAGTTTCTTGCTTTCCTTCTTCTGAGACTGCGAAGTACGTTTCGGAAACCTCTGCGTGTCTAAATCTAGGCATTATTTAGCCACATTTAGTAGTATGTGTTTTTGGTTTTGATTAGTTTGATTTTGTAGAAAACCACAATACGTAAAGAATTTCGAGCAGTTTCTTCGTCCCTCCCGTCTTATTTTTCCTAAGCGGCAAAGTTTAGCCCTAATCCCTAAATGTGACTCGTACGTTTAATTAATCGAAGAAAATGGCATGCCTGTCACATGACCGAGGATTTTTCTTTTGGCAGTTAGTTACGGTTATTTGCCGGAAATGTTTTGGTCTTGTTAACCACGTGCTTGGAAAATTCTATCCGTTTTCTTTTTATGTTCAACTCGCATCGAGGTACGTTTGCAAGGTGTTTCAGCAGTAACTTTTCAGTTAGATTCAACACAAAAACGAGACAAAACAAGTGGAGGAAAACAAAGTGGCAAGTGACAAGAGATGGTGATTTGCATACAACAGTACAATTTATATGTAGATATACAGTATACGAACACAACACAAATGCAAATGACACGAACATGAACACAAGTGATCGTCGTAAAAGGCCCAAAGCGTGGCGCGGAGCGAACAAGCAGAGTTGTCCCGCCAAGCAGCCCGTATTTAGAGATGAAAATATACTTTGGCTTGTTGTTAAATATAAAAAAAATGACAAGGACAAGAATGATATGGAATTGGCTGAGAAAAAGCGAAGTAAATCTATGCAATTGTGGGGATAGTAGAAGTAAAATTGGCAAGTTTGCAATATAAATTTTTTGGAGGAGTTTGGGAGGAAGATGCTGATGACTAACACAATCTTATCATTTTAACAACATACATTATTTCTGTAAATTACGCTTAACAGCTATACTTTTGTGAATTAGGTTAAAGGTGTGAAAGTTTTACTATATCTTTACTGCATATTATATTTTCATTAAATATTCTCGGTTTTTTTAATAGATTTTCCAAAGTTTTTGTGAAATATCCCCAGGTTTTTGAGAAATTGTCAAAATTTCACCGTGGATTGTAATCTTTGAAAAATTCTGTTAGGTTTTTCTAAATTTGTAAGTTGTAGTTAAATTTCCACGAAAGTTTGCTTAATTTCCCTAAATCTTTGCTAGATTTTGTCAAAATTTCTTTTATTTTTGTATAATATTGTTAGCAGTCTTCCTCCCACATGTTTCTACTAGATCAAAAGCGTTTTTCTGTTTGAATGTTCTGCTTCATTTACATTTTTTTAATAACTTTTGTGCTGGATTTTCTTCTACGTAATATTCCAAATGGTGGAAATTTAGCCTGACAAGCAGTGTTTTTAAAAAGGCAAATATTTAAATTTCATTCTTGTTTCTTTATTTCTCTGTTAAGGCTGCATTCGCTGTATTAATAATATCTTCACCGATTTTTATATTTTAAAATCGGTTCAAGGAAAGCCGATCGACCGGGAACGTAACAGCAAAGGGTGAAGCCATCATTGTGGTTAACATCCTTTGCTTTTCTGTAGATATTCGTACGTATTTTGTATCGCATCGCAATATTACCGCAGAACGATTAATTATTATCATTCTTTTTTGTATAAGTACACTTATTTATTCGGGTGAGCTGCGGCTCATCTAAGCGTTAAACCAACCTTTACGATAACTAAGTAAACTGCATTATAAGCAAAACTTCCACGATCCATTTTAGAGATTCGCGGTTCGTTTTTGTCCAAATTTAACCGCTAAGTATTTTGTATAGTTATGCACGGTAACGTAAAACAAAACATTAATTTAAAGGTGAACTGACATGTTTGTTTGACTTCCCATAGAAATTCCTGAAAATTTAGACAGTATTAACACATACACATGACCTCCCACCAAATAGAATAGAGTTGTAAGCAAATGTGAACCTATTTACTGAATTATCCCAATAGGATTAATGTGAGGGGTTATTCAGTTGGAATGTTAAAACATGTAACATGAGAATTTACTGAAGAACTTTTTGTTGCAATTTTTCGAGATTTTGTCAATCATTTCATTGACACTTAGTGAGTATTCACCAAGTTTCAGAGGGTCTTGCAAGACAGTCAGTACACCTTTAAAACAGTGGCAATTGTAATAATGCATTCGGTGATATGTTGCTTTTCGAAATGCGCAATCGGTGTTTTCGCTTATATACGATTGTTAGCAAAAATGTGGAAAATTATTTCGCTTTTTCCATGATTTGGTTTCTTGAAAATTGTATCCCTTTGTTGCCGTATGTTTATGTGGGCCTTGCGAAAAGACAAATTACGCTAAATTTGCCGTATTTCTACCGGAGGTTAATATATTGGGATCCTTTTTGTTTTTTGGTCTTTTGAAGCCAAATTTTACACAGTGTACGAAACAGATAGCAATTGTGATTACTGAGTAATCTTGCGCAGAGTGAAATACTGTATATGTAAAGTTTTGGATTAGCTCAATGGGCCTCCGGTAAAACACGAGCAATGGGAAGATGATATATCCTGATACGAGATGTGATGTTTGGGGCTTATACACGCACAATGCCATCATGGACACGTACAATACAAAAATGAAGCAGCACAGACATTGACATATCTCCAAAAACACGACATACAACAACAACAAAAAACAACAAAATGTCATGTTGATTCTAGTTTAAATTACCAAGTGCGGGCAATTAAACTGTGTAAACTTATGCTGTTTGTCTTGGTATTTTCGAATGACGGATTTATGCCCTGCAAACTATATTTTTTTTTATATTTTTATTAGAGTTTCAAAATAATTTCATTGTATAAGTAATATTAAAACTACCAGATTATAGCGGCCTCTGCTACCGAAGCCAAAAACATGGCAATTGGTAGAAATATAGCGTAAATCTATGAGACTTTTGCTTTCTTTTAAGGGTTTCATTTGTTGCAATCATGGTGGCAGCCATACTTGAATTTTTAAGTCGCTGATTGGGTCTTTTTAACTCTGGGCCTGAGCAGGCAACCAATCTCATTTTTTGTGCTGTATTTCTACGTTATAATAGTCAAAAAGCAAGATAATGTTTATATTGGTTAATACTTTACAAAATCGTGAGAAAATCGCAATTTGTTGCGTTGTTAAGATCATTTTTAAATTGTGAAATGCTCAGTGCGGTACTGTTGTACTACTAATAGTACTGATATTTGTGTAGTGTGGCAACACGGAATTGGAGTGCGATGTCCTTTTCGAATCTGCCTGAAATTACCGATAATCATGGTTTCGTTTCGCGTTTATTTATGTTGATAATGAGCAGTTCAAGTGAAAAATAGATCGTTTCAATCGTGAAGTAACGGTAAGACGACAATAACATATATTTCTTTGCTTTTTTTCTGTGTGATAAGTGATAAGGGGGAAGAAAATTGAAATTGAGGTTTAGGCCTAAACGCGCAGTTAGGCCTATATCTGATGACGTTCCTTTTTTTTGGGCAGGCAAATAGAAGGCGGTCTAATCTTGGACTGTCTAATGTAATTATGGAAAACTAATAAGTGCTGTATATGATTACGTATAGGGAGATGACGGACATGAAGAAGAAAAATGTGAAGAAACATCAGAATGATCCTAAAATGTCGGCCAAAATGTCTGTTGGATCGAGTGAAGATGATCAAGAAATGGCAACACTTCGATGTAATTAATGTTAATTCAGTGTATTCAGCTATTTTGAAATCCCCGTCCTGTTTTATTCATTCGATGTATTTCTAAGTTTTCGTTCCCTATTTTCAGGCAAATCATGCTCACATGTTAAAAGCTCAGTGAATTTTACGCAACTTAGGAAGTCGTTGAAAAATAAAAACACCGACCTGACAGTTTGCCAGGTAATTACTTTTACCATTGTGATGTTTGAAAGTATGTTGAAATCCACGATAAATGTTATTTACAAGTAGGGAAAATTTATTTTGCAGCCCTGCGAGAAAATATCACGCCAAGATGCGGATTCAAATTACGAAGAGATGCGGTTGGACTTCGCAGTTTGGCTTTGTCTACAATGTGGACATAGAGTAATAATTGCTTGCGTTTAAAGAAATAATCGCCTTATTTTTGTTCGTTTAATTTTTAAGGAAATGATCTTTTCAATTTGCAGGGTTGCGATCGCAATTCGAGGAGTCAACATTCTTTAGCGCATTATCAAACACCGCGGTCGACAAGCCACGCGATAGTCATGAACACTACGGATTGGAGAATCTGGTTGGTGAAGATTGTAATTTGTTATTTAACTAACTGCTATATTCTTGTGAGATTTTGTATTCCCGGGGTTTCAGGTGTTACGATTGCGATGATGAGATTTCCAGTTCGTGTTGTAAAAATCTTGAGAACTGCGTCGAGTTTCTGAAGCGGCGCCAACTAAATGCAACGGTGGTTTCTAACAGTACGACACAATAACCGGGGAAAAATTAGTTTTCAGTGTTGTTTATATCTTTTTTGATGTCTAGGGTCCAACGAGGTTTCGACGGGTGAAGAAATTAAAGTGGAAAATTCAACCGATGCCGGCCTTAGTCAAGTTGGAAAGGAAGTTGAAGCCGTTAGCAAAGAAATGGAAAAGAATGGTGGAAAGCCGACAAAGAAAAGTATTGCTTTGCCGAAAGTAAAAGTACGTTCACGATATGATAACTTCTAATTATTTTTGACAGAATTCCAATGGAAGCATGTTTTGTGAAATATTTCCAGTTAATGCAGATATTTGGTGGAAGTTAAAATTAAAATGAACAGATAAATATGGAAATATTGTCAATTAATCTGTTGAAAGTACAGTTCTCCCTCGATAATCCGGCCCTTCGATTATCCGGCGCCTCCGGTAATCCGACGTTTTTTGGCCTTCCTGAAAATGTTTTAGTGAATAATCTGTAGAAAATCTAAAAATATTTGTCCAAAATCTGAAATTCTGAAAAATATCTGCAAACTATGAATATATTTTCTGTAGAATATCGGCAGTCGTAGTTGCTTCTGAAAATATGCTGCCACATTTTCTACAAATAAATATTGATTTCTCCAGATGATCTACAAAATTATTGGAATTTCTGTAAATTTTCTGCAGAAATCAATGTTTTTCTGGGGTATTGTTACATAACAAGTAAATTTGTTCTTAATCTGTACTGTTTTAGCTTGTTTACCTTTAACCTTCAATACAAATGTGTAACATACATGCCCTGTATGATATGTGTACTATAAAACGTAGTTTCTGCGGTTAAAATTCTTCATTATTAGTTAATTTCCAGTAATCTGGCGTTTTCGATAATCAGGCGGTGCTCTGGTCCCATATCTGCCGGATTAACGAGGAGGACTGTACCAGTAAAATGTCTCGTAAAACTATGAAAATGAAATGTAAATGTCTGTTTTTCAGGGTTTGCGGAATTTAGGTAACACGTGTTTCTTCAACGCAGTTGTACAAGCAAGTTGCATTTGTTTTTTTGGCAATTTAAGATCGCATATAATGATTGTTGATTGTAACTCTGTTGCTTTGTGAAAGGTAGGCTTTGTCACAGACGCAATTACTCTTTGATCTCTTACCGAAATGCCTCGATGAACGAATGGTGAAATTGGTGCCAGATAGCAAAAGCAAAAGCCTGAACTTGGTATGTCCATCGTGTAACATGTTCACATCACTCAGTTGAAATTCTGTTATAAATTTCCATTTTCTTCAGCCCCCTTTGGACGTACAGATTACGCCGCACGGCAACAACTCCCTCACTTCGTCTTTGGCGACAATCTTGCAAGACGCGAGATGCAACGATAGCCGAGCGGTTCTCAGTCCGACGGCTCTGTACAATGCTACGTGCAACGTGTAATAACAACAAAGATCTAAGTGTTTTTTTCCTAACTCCTCCACGAATTAAAACGTTTGAATTGGTTTCATCGATGCAGAGCTCCACAATTCCGAGGATTTCAGCAACATGATAGTCACGAATTACTACGGCATCTTCTGGATGGCGTACGAGCGGAGGAAATACGGGTAAATTAATCGGGTCACAGTATCTCGTCGGTTTTTTGTATATACAGAGCACATTGGTAACTTGCAGGAAATGCAACGTGGCATCTTGAAGGCTTTCAATCTTTCCACCAAAACCGATCCGGCTGGAGTTGTGAAAGAAGTTAAAGAGAAGCTTAATGGTAATTTGGTTGGTTGGTTGGTTACTTTTAGTGAATTGGGTGAATTTTCAATTTGCTTTTTTGAGGATATGGGAAATTGGCGCGGCACACGATAATCGATAGCATCTTCAGCGGTCAGTTGGTCAGCACCGTTATGTGCGAAGAATGTCAGACGGTAATTGTGCCAATCCTCCAGCTGATTCAAATATTATTACAATAAATTGTTTGATTTTATTGCTATTAGCCCTCGCAAGTGTTCGAGACATTCCTCGATCTGTCGTTGCCGGTTACAGAAGACAAGGTATTATTACTGTCCTAACTCTGGTGATTCTCATTGTACGTATGTTTCTTGGAGATTTGAAGAATGATGCTCACTTGTAGCCCACTCGTCCCGGATCACAGCGAAAGCAAGTTGAAGGTTTTGGAAACACGACCGCGCATCAAAGCGGTTTGGCCGCCGAAGAAGGTTTCACGAACCAGGACAAAAGAGCGAGGAAGAAAGCCGCACGTCTAGCAAGGGTACCTTTGTTTGATCGAGATTCACGCCAAAGGGTGTGTCTTGTGATTTCAATAGCCACACTTGCAGGTTCAGAATTGCCGGTCTCAGCAGACGGAAACGGTGCAAGTGGTGAGGAAAAATGGCAAAAGTAAGGGACCGGTCATCGACGGTATCATGGAGCTGTTTGATTCGCCGATGGTCGTTGAGACGTTGGAGAATCACGTCAGATCACCGGAAAACTCCACCGATAAGAACCAGTCAGGTATAATAAATAATGACTAGTGGGTTTGATACGCGGCTCTGTATAGCATCGATACTTTTCTGTGCTGATTACATGATAGTGTTATATGCGACATATTTATTTGTAATTAGATTTTAGCGACGCGGACGTAGAAGATAACCTGGAAAGCGGAAGCAATAATTCCACAACAAACGCAATGGAAATTAGCGCAAGCACCGATATTGCACAAGTTAACGGCGAAGATGGTCAACAAATCGAAAAGGTTGAATCTGCGCCTTGCAATGCGAGCGAGGAAACTCTGCATGCAAATTTGCAAGATTTGACACTGAACGGTATCGAGGATATCGATGATAAAGAGAAAATTTGCAACGGTGAAGTTGACGCGGTTCAAGCGGATGCGGCAACCGAAGTTAAAGTTTGCAGGAAACATGAGTGGATTGAAAGTTCACGGCGGACTCTGGCCAACCGCCAGCAACTCGCCGAACACTGTTGCTCGATACTCTCGTGTCTAGCTCAGTTCACGTCTCGTGAGTTGCTCACGGGAAACAATAAGTTTGGCTGTGACAACTGCACGAGATTAAAAAGAAAAAGCCAGAAAGGTACAAATAGAAAAGTACGCGATTTGGAAATAAATGGTGACGCTTTTTTGGGGGTTGTTTTGTAGGAAATAAACCCGAAGTGGTTTACAGTAACGCAAGTAAGCAGTTGCTTGTATTGAGCCCACCTGCCGTGCTCACTCTGCATCTGAAAAGATTTCAACAGACTTTAACCGGACTGCGGAAAGTCGATCGGCACGTGGAATTCCCACAAGTGTTGGATCTCGCGCCGTTTTGCAGTTCTGCTTGCCTTGTGAGTGTATTGAGCATTTGGGTAATTTTTTAAATTAACATTTGACCCAAAATGTGTTTGAGATTCATGAATGAGTGATGAATGAAATATGTGGATAGATGAAAGAAATAAATGAATAAATAAATGGGCAGGTTGAATAGTGGATGGTTGAATTGGCTATTAAATAATCCAAATTGGGGGAATGAATGAGTAGATAGATGAATGAATGAATGAATGTACGAATTAATGTATTGAAAAAACCTTTAAACTGATTTTTTTAATGGAATTCGTGTGATTATTGACAGGGATTGGCGAGCTTTCCTCAGAAGCAGACGCAGATCCTGTACTCGCTGTTCGGCGTGGTGGAACATAGTGGCAGACTGACCGGTGGTCATTACACTGCCTTCGTGAAAGTAAGGCCAGCAAGAAACGGCTCTCTTGGATTGCTGAACCGAAACCCTGTGAGTGTGTTAGACACCGAGGACATGATGGTAACGATGCGCTCCAAGTGCTCCGATGTCTTCCTTGAGAAGGAGGACATTGCGCAACTTGCAGCCGGTCCCTGCAAATGGTTCCACGTCAGCGACACGCATGTGGCCGAAGTGTCCGAGAACACTGTCCTCAAAAGTCAGGCGTACATTTTGTTTTACGAGAGAATTTTCTGACGTAATATTTCGATAGGGGAAATTTGAAAATCATGGGATTTGTTTGAAATTTTGCAGGAAAGTGGAAATAAAATGAGCATGTAGTTTGATATTGGTTTTTAAAGTAGGCCAAATTGACACAAAAAAATGAATATTCTAAGAAATATAATGAATTTAAATTGTAATTATGACTTGTCTTTTCATTAATTTACTATTATATTTCTATAAATTATTACAAAATGTTAATTATTGATAGTTATCTCTTTGTAGTCTTCAATTAATATTTTACTTATTCAGTTTTTCCTTTAATTTACTATTCCATGTCTTGTGCTTTTTAATTTAATTATGCTTTTTTTGTAATGCTATAAATGTATATACCTATTTCTATTTAATTTTCACCGATTTTTGGCTTTACTTATTCTAATGATCCATCCATTTTCCATTTCAATCTCTAGCTTTATTCAAGCATGTTTTGTCTACTTTCATTATTTCTTTCATAAGATTACAAAATTGTATGTTTCATTCATCCTCTGAAACTGATGCACTCGGAATACATGTACAGGGCGGAAGTAAAGTCCGTTGCACCCCCAAAAACTTTTACATTTTGACATATATCAATAATCTGAGTATGCAGTGATACTAAGTCAGGTGTGCTCTATCCAGTGGTGTCAAAATATTTGACCTTTGCAAATTCCTTCGAGGATATCCGAAACCTAACTTTTGAAATACAATAGCTGGAGCAAAAGTTCAAATTAGTACGTTGAAGAGGACATTCAAATTAGTACAATACAGCAACTTTTAAGTGAAACGGAGCAGACGAGAAGCGGCAATAAATTTGTGAGTTTTGGCAATTTCACGTGAGCTGTGGATTGCAGGGAAGATGACTGACAGGAACAATCGTTGTCACTTTCCCTGCAGTACGCGCCTGGCGTGCAATTGCCATGGTTGCGCCCGTCGGTCATCTTCTTTGCAATACACGTCACGCGTGAAATTGCCAAATCAAATAAATTTATTGCCGCTTCTCCTCTGCTCTGTTTCACTTAAAAGTTGCTGTGTTGTACTAATTTCAATGTCCTCTTCATCGTACTAATTTGAAATTTTGCTCTAGCTATTGTATTTGCCAAGTTAGGTTTCGGATATCCTTGAAGGAATTTGCAAAGGTCAAATATTTTGACACCACTGGATAGAGCACACCTGACTTGGTATCACTGCATACTCAGATTCTTGATATATGTCAAAATGTAAAGGTTTTTGGGGGGGGGCAACGGACTTTACTTCCACCCTGTATATACATTTCTTGATTTAATTAATCTCTTGGTCAAGTTAATTAACGCCGTTATTTTGGCGGTTGATGTATAAAGATACTTTTTAATGAACATGATACCAAGAAATTATAATTAGCCAATAACGTTTTGTATGTGATCATTGAATTGCGCAATTGAAAAGAGCTAGGTCATGCAACCTTGAGTTTGACTGCGTATAAAGGTCGGATGTTTAATTTCCAACAGGACAATTTGCGAAGACTTGTTGATGAGAATTGACGTGGATAACTGAAGGAAATGGCAGGATTGGATTCGAAATCTGTGAGATTTTACTGCTTTATTGTTCTTTGTTCTTATAAGATGCGTGGAACAAAATGGCGGCCGAAATGGACCTTTTTTTAGGAAATGAGCAGTTAAATTGTCTAATTAGTTATTTTGAATTCAACGCAATTGCGGAGATGAATGGGTGTAACTTTATTTCGCAACAAGTCCGAAGTTTGAAAAAAGAAACCTTCGATCTTGTTTGTGTTGTCCGCTACGAAAGTGGATTCAAGGATTTTTTGGACAAAGTTCACTTTGCAAATATATGGCAGCTTAATATAATTGCAAAAAAGTGAAATGTTCCATATTGCTAATTTCAAAAAAAAAATTCAACTTGTATGGTTTACAAATTGGTTCTTCCTAGTGTAATTGGTTATAGTTTTGAAGTAATATCGGATGAAAACTTTGATTTATTATGGCCAGAGCAGTCATTGGTAGTGAGTGGACAATGAGATTTCCGACTTTCATTGTTTCCGCCATATTTTTCCTCGACTCCACCCAATCCAGAAAACCCGCGACTGAATCGTTTGTTGGGCTAGTCGAGACGCCCACCCGCGGCCATATATTTTGGCTAGTTTATTTCCCATCTTTTGGGCTATAGATGAAGTTTCAATAATGGGGAAATGCAAGAGTGGTAGATGGGCAAAATACGGAAAACATTACAATCGGAATTGGGAAAAGAAAGAGGAGCTAAAGGATTGGATTGGTGCCGTGGCAGGGGATAACACAAAAGCAAACTGCCGATTTTGTCATACGCATCTGCGCGCTCATCACAGCGACCTTATTGCGCATGTGAAAACTGAAAAGCATCGTCGAAATGCTGCTCAATATTGTAACGAAAATATGCTTTCGGTTAGTTTTCAAATCGTAACCATCGACGACAGTACCGAAGTAGCAGAGGTGGAAATACCAGCGTCCATTGCGGTAGCGTTTATTTTAAGGTTTTATCGGCAATAGTTTTCTCCTAACACTCCGCTAGGGGGAGAAAGCGCGGGAAAATCGAATTTGAAATTCAAGTGCGCACGTACTACGCATGTGCGAAAAACGTTCGATATTTTTAAAATGCAAAGCATCATGGAACTATGTTTACGTCATAGAAATTCGGATGTTTCCCGCGCATGCGTAGTGCGCTTAAAAAAAAAAAAACCAGTTTGAATCCAAGGCTGTTGGAATCTGTGTGCCATCTAGAGGCCCAAGTACAAAACTAAATCGTAAAATTAAACCAATTTTCTTTCGTTTATATGAGCCACAATGCCGGTTAAGTGGATCAGTTAAGAAAGGGTTGTTAAATTGTGAGAAAGTTCTGAATAATACATTTTTTGTTAGATTTTTGTAATCTTTATAAAACCAAAACTTAATGGTGATTGGACTAAAAACGTTCCACAGTATTTACATTTTACTTTGTCTTTTATAGGATAGTTTGAAATATTTATCAGGGTTTGGCAGCGAATTCGCGAGCGAAGATCCGCGATGTCCAGGTGCGCTTCCTAAAGGACAGGTGAAATTGAAATTGTTATATGTATTTTAAAATTAACAAAACTCGATGGAAAAGGAACAAGTTCATTGCAATTTCTAAATTTCAGAATACGCCGCAAGTTTGTCCGTATGGGTTGTACGCCGAACAGTTGTCGGGGTCCGCGTTCACGGCACCGCGAGAAACGAACCGAAGGAGGTTAATGGTTTGCGTTATTTTGCGTAAAAGATGGACAGTATTTTATTTGATTTGTTTTGGAAACAGCTGGCTGTATCGCATCCGGCCATCCGTTTTGCACTGCCCATTTGTATCGGCCGGTGAGTCGTCTCCGTATTTGGTCTTGGACTGGAATGATCATCCACCAACACCTAATCAGGTGTGCACTCAGTGTAAAGCTGTATTGATACGTGTCTAATCTGTTCAAATTCCTTGTCGGCATTTTGATTTAGTTGATGTGGTCACCATTTGAAATCCCAGCAAACGATACAAAAGTGGATTTTGCCGGCGGATTGAACACTGTTTGCGGCGCCGGGGATCCACGAACGAGGAACGGCATTGCGATTCACGTCTACCTTTGCAATACGTCCATGAAAGACAAATGTTTGTACAATGCTGACGGCGATTTCTTGATTGGTAAATTTTGAATGTCATCAATATATGCGCGTTGTAATTTATGATTTGAGAATTTGACGGGTTATGTTTATTTGGCTGCTTTGAACGAAACAGTGCCGCAACAAGGAATCCTGGAAATCACGACTGAGTTTGGAAAGCTTTCTGTATCACCAAACGAAATATGTGTTATTCAGGTATAAAAAATGATTTGCAGTGAATTCTTGTATACTTTAGAAACCCCTAATAACTTATTGGACTAATAGGGAACAAGTCTGAACCTCTACCCCTTTTATTTAATAATCCATACTGTGTAGTAATAAGATAATTGGAGTTTTCTCCTCTGTATAATTTATTTAGCATGGGATGAGGTTTTCTGTCTGCGTGAACGGACCGTCGCGAGGCTACATTTTGGAAGTTTACGATACACACTTTGTGTTACCAAATCTGGGACCCATTGGTAAAGCGAGTTATTGCATTTTTGGCCACTAGTGACCGGTGCTTGGTTTTCTTGACCACTTGGTGAATTTTAGGCGCAAACGGGTTGGCGAATCCACGAGATTTTCTCGCGCCTGTCGCGTGGTACGAAGACAGAGATGTGGCCGATTACGTGGTGGTTTGCAAATACCAAGGAAAGCTTTTCGAAGCTCGTCAAGTAAATATTGATTCTGTTTATTATTTATTATTATGTTTTTGCAATTATGTATTTAGTGATGTTGATATTGATCTGTTCTTTTCCGGTAACAGAATCATTCACCGTTTGATGTTGTCGCGTGGCACGGGAATTACGTTCCTTACAAATACGATCTTGCCAAGTTTATGGTCATCAATTCGGTGTCTTACGATCACTGTGTCGGTGCACATATTGAAAAAGATTAATGTTGGTTTTGTACTGTACAGAATATTTTAACTTGTTTTTTTATTATTATGCTTTAGGATCCATCGATTTTTACAGTTTTGACGTGTCCTTCAAACAAAGCTGGCGTTGCGATTGCAGATTTTGTCATTTTCCCGCCACGTTGGATCGTTCAAGAAAAGACTTTCCGACCACCGTATTACCACCGTAAGTTTGAGTTCTGCAAATTCTTTGCCTTGTTTATTTTAAATTTTGTAATTTATGGTATAAATGGTGTGATCTGTTTTTTGTTATTTATTGCAGGAAATTGCATGAGTGAATTCATGGGATACATTATTGGAAAATACGAAGCTAAGGTATAGGAGTTTTATAATGCGTTTGAGGATACTATTTGATAATAGTTCCTGGTGTTATTTGAGTTGGGTTTTATTTTATTGCTTGTATTTTGATTTTTAGAAATCCTCCAATCCGGGAGGAGCTTCATTACATAGTATGATGACCCCACACGGACCCGATGTTGCGTGCTTTGAAGCAGCGAGTCAAGAAAAATTGGCACCTGTAAGGATTCCGGATGGAATCCAGGTAATTGTTTTAAAAATGAAATGATAATACTGCTGAAGAATGGAGAAGCTGTTAATGTCACTTGAAAAATTAACTTTCTGGAATTGGGATAATCTAATTTTCTGTAATTTGTTTTCGTCAAATTTGACGGAATTTTTGTCGATTTGTTTAGTTGTAATTGTAGCCGTTTTAATTATAATTTATTTGTAATTGTTTTTTTACTTCATTGCATCTTTATGCATTAATTGAATATTTGTACAGTTATTTTTATATGTGCTGAAATATTTAATTGTCTTTGACAAATTTTAATTGCACATTGTGCGCAACATTTTCTAGGGCAATAATGTTACTAATGTCGATACCGGCTCCCTTTTTGCGATTTCTATCTGACAAACCAAATGAGAAATCGACAAAAGTCCAAAGCCCCGAGTTCATTGCACTTGAATTATTTATTAGTTAAAATTTGTTTCATTGTTTGTAATGCTTTTATTGCTTCTCCCGTCCAGTCCTTCATGTTCGAGACTTCACTGAGCTTGGCCGTCACAAATTGGGCGTTGAAAATCAGCGACAAAGTTGTGCCGGATTACTACAAATGCTGGCAAGGATTAAAGAAGCATTTCAATCCCAACTGGAAACCGTAAAACTATATCCTTTCATTATCACATAAACCAGAAAGCATTCTGTTATATATTTACTTTAATTGCTTTTGGAATACCAATGCTCAACTAAAACGCAACTAGTATTACCATTTCCCCGTACAATAATGTCTATTAATCTTTTATATCATGATTCAACAAATAATTAATCCTCAATTATTTTGTTTAGTGTTTTGACATCCTAACCGAAATATTCCTCATGTAAAACGTATTGGGGTAATTCAGTAAGGATGTACTGCGTGCACATATACACCTTATCTGCAGCAACCTGGGAAGTACAGTAACTTGAAATTTTGAGAATTTTGTTGTGATTTTACTTATGTATTTGTTAATTTGTCCAAATTATTTTGGTAATTTTTTGATAGAAAAATTATCATGACAGTTTATACCTTTAGGTTTTGTTTTTTGACATTTTTAGTAAGTGGTGAATTGTTAACTGATGCATGACTTCTGGTGATGTTGCAAAAGTTCAATCGAACGTTAGAAATTTATTGCGCAATATTAAATTGGCACTTGAGTGCGGTAAACATTAAATTAAATGACAATTGGCATTGAACATTAATTTCTTCGAAACTGGCGCTGTTAAGTGGTGTTGTTGCTTGGCAACAGCAGTCAAAGTTGAATTTCGTTTGATTGATTGCCAATGAAGATGAATTTATTGCGTCTGCAACTGCGGATGTGCTTATAACTGGCCATTGTTTGCAGTAGGCTTATAACTC
>WWPM01018979.1:0-13669 GCA_023279145.1 Glomeris maerens | reverse complement strand
ACATTAAAAGAAAAACGTTAACAAATTACAAAGCAATTATTGCAGTATAAATACACGGCAACAAAAGGGTCATTGCAAACACTGGAAAACCATCTTGGTCATTT
The DNA here is from genome assembly GCA_023279145.1 of Glomeris maerens. Classification (NCBI taxonomy): domain Eukaryota; kingdom Metazoa; phylum Arthropoda; class Diplopoda; order Glomerida; family Glomeridae; genus Glomeris; species Glomeris maerens. The sequence goes on along the minus strand of WWPM01018979.1, from coordinate 13,565 downwards.
CACTTCGCAGTTCCCCATTGCAATTAACGATAAACTTACATAAAAATAATCGTCCCCAAAGGTTTAAACATTAGCGATCGAGTAAAAGTTGGGCAAAAAGGACGGGCTTTTCTTCCGGCTACGTCATAAAATTGCATCGGCTGGAAAATGGCGCCACAAAAACTGCAACACCATTTTCAATCACGCAATAATCTAACCCGGCTTTACATTTACTCTCCGTTTTTAATAATCATCCACCTTACCTTTCTCTGATTACTATTCGTATCCGCGTTCACGGCCGCGGTTTCCATAATCAGTTGTGATCCAAAGTTTTCGTCAATACGAGCGCGACTGTCCAACACCAAACTCTGCCTTCGGCCACCAGCGCAGCAGAATGGTCCCCTTCGCCGAGAGCAGCTTGAAGACGGAGGAGGGCGAGGTTCCGATCCACCAATCACACGTCTGCCCCGCAGTCAAGCTCCTCCACGCCCAGAGAAGGACGCCCAATCGGGCTCTACGTTCTACGTAGCCTCTACATCCAGGATAGCGCAAATTCTGATCCCATTGATGCTTTTTTCAACGTACTCCATTGTCGGCGCTGCGTGACGTCACGGGGTCCCTAGGGTGCTTCATTGCGTGCTCATTGTGGGACACAAGAGTTACAAATGCGAACAATTGGTGATGAACATCTGGTATGAAAGACCAAATACCGTCATTGTTAATTAATGGGACTCGGAAGATTTCTACTGAATTAAGTGTAGTATACACCTTGAGCAGAGGCTACGCGAACGGAAAGACAATGATTGGTTAGCATCATTAACCGGGGGTGGAGCTTAGCTGCACTCCTAGCACCCTGCAATACGCAAGGGCTGTTTTCCAGCTTTATAAAAATAAAACGATGCAAGAAATAAAAAATATACAAGTTTCGTCAAACATTTCTGTGAACGATAAAAGCAATATTAACAATTGGTTTGTTGAATATTTTAGACGAAATTATGCATCAAAAGTTGAATTTCTTGGGAAGAAAGACGCGTACTTCCACTTTATTAACGCTGATATTGAAAATGTGCACAAATTGTGACAGAAAATGATTAAAAATAAAAAGACAAGGCTAATCGCTATCGCTACTCGTATCGGCATCACTCTCGGCCGCGCCAACGTCGATCGTGAATTTGTACTCCTGATCGCATCCCATGTAAGAATCGCTCATGAAGAAGAGCGTGTACGTGAAAGAACCGTGTCCCGGAGCGACAAAGTCCAGCTTCACTTTGGCCTTCTGCTGCAGAGTCAGTCGCTTGATCGAGATCAGCGAGTTGGTTTTTGAATCTCCGATCACTACCCACCATCCTTCCTCTCGTTTCTGAAGAAAATAACCATCGCAAATCATTAGCGTACAAGCTTCTTTTTTGTTTACCTTGTAAAGCCGTAAAACGACAACACCGAAGATAGTTAACCTGCGGGAAGAACGGCGCGATGACGGGACCGACAACTTCGTCTTCACGTTCCAATTGGACGATCACGTTAACGGCAGAACCGCTGAAATGATAAAGTGAAATACGCTTTACGCAAGTGGCTGGTTGACGCGGTTAACGAATCGCAGTCGCGTCTCCAACCTGGTGATTCTATCCTTCCCTTGAACTTCGTACGTCAACTCGATGTTCGGGTAACGATTGCAGAAGCGCGCCACGTCCGCGACTTGAACGTCGGATAGCTGAAGAAGTTTGTTTCTGTCCTCGTCTTCCAACTCCATTATATCAAAGACGGTGTCGACGCCCTGCGGATAAAGTAAAGCGATTTAAAGCAAAAAGTGTTTTTTGTAACATCGCGCGAAACTTGCATCGTACGCCAAAAAAAAACTGGCAAATTAGGGATAAAGTATGTTCCACTTCCTTATAATTAAATTACAGATTTTTACGCTTCATTGAAAGTTCCCGATTGTTGCGCTTTTGGGTGAAACCTGCACGGACGGGATCAATACCGTGAAACCGACACGTACCTTTTCGGCACACCTCTTTACGATGTCGTTCGTGAAGTGCGGCAACTGTTTCAGGTTGGAATCTTTACTCCACATCGCTTGCGTCACCATCTGCGCCAACTCCATAGCGGCCAGCGCGGGAGATAACCAACCGTTGCTACTAAGCACGTCGACGCAAGCCTGTATGAGACGGATGGCCTAACACCAAGAACAGCACGTTGTTATCCAAATGCGGCTTGTAAACGTCAATCGGTCAACAAACGAAATCAAACCTTGGTTAGTATTTCTTCGGTGTCCGACTGCAATTCGGCCGTCAACTGCATTCTGGACAGATGAGCTTGCAGTAGAAGGTTTGTTTTCACGTGCGGATCGTTGAACTTGGGCTCCGTCAGTTTGTTGGGCAACTTTGTCGACAACTGTTTCCAATAAAGAAATCTTTAATCCAATCTCAATACTACGGCGCTCGCGAATAAACTTGCGTACCTGTTTGAGGATGTTATCCTCGTGATGCCGGATAGGGATGTTCTCGTACTCGGCCGCGTTCGACATGATCTCTATCAAACCGCGGATTTTAGTCTTGGCGTTCAAAGACATGCTGAACAACTCTGTTGTTGAATCGAGAAACACCGTATTAATGACCAAGGTTATCGCGAGCGAGAAATATTATAAAATGACAACGAGTCGCACCGATCGTCGTGTAATTAATGTAATAGTACGCGGCGATCATTCCCAGATTCAGCGGAGCCACGTCCATCTCATCCTCTATGCTCACGCACTGCAATCGGATGAACAAAAAAATTGATATCAAACGTTTTACTACGAGAGATTCCAAATTATACCTTTGACTGCTCAAGATCGGTCAGCGTGCCCTCGACTAATTCGGACAGGTGATCCGACAGATGCCGATGGGTAACGCCTGGAATGTTTCACGGGAATCATTACGGAGCGGTTCGTATATTACGCGGCTACGTACCCTGGAGATTGTAATAGTTTGGGTTTTGCGTCATCCTCCTGTACAGGAATGTCCAAGTCAGATAATCTACAGCATCCTGCTTGTTTTCAACGGTTTTTGTAACGATTTCAGCGTTAAAGTGATCGTGCAAGCAGTGATCCAAGTGACTCTATAATCATACGACTATTTAGTACCTCATCAGGATGGCAAAGTGAAATAAATTCAGAAAATACTCAATGTTAACCTCAACTGGGAGTGGCTCGTACAGAAACTTCTTAAAGAAATCCTTCTTGGAGCTTTGACACAGAAGCACGCATTTCCCTACAGCGGAAAATTTAATGAGCGGAGCCGATTCTTTTCTTTAGTTAATTAGCTAATTAGTTACCGTCTTCGTCGAGGAGCGGTCGGTTGGCGCGGCCAACCATCTGCAGCACATCGACCACGGGGTAGTCTTCGTACCTGAATTCCGTAACAAAATATTGCACTAATTGGCGCACTCGTCATTCTCTGGCGGCGATACTTACGCGTGGACCTTGCCGTTGTAGTTTTGCGTGTCCATTATGATTACGAGATGAGCCGCGAGCGGAATGCCCCAGCACATATTGCGCGACGCGACGACCACTTGAACGGCACCACTATCGAATAGCTGTTTGACAACTTTCCGATCGCTCGCGTTCAGACCCTCGTGCAAATAAGCAACCCCTTGCACTAAAGTTTCCTTCAAAGTCTGAAATAAAAATCGGTATGTATCAAATAAAAGTCTAGTTCACGTCAACGTCTACGTCTACCTTGTCGGTGACCCGGTCGACGAAGGGTTTCACGTCTTCCTCGGCGCAGTGGAGGAACCGGTTGGGGACGTTCTCGGCAGACGTATACGTGAGGAGGTCTATGGCCATCAGACGACTCTTCTTCCTCGACGGCACGAAGAGGATCACCGGTTTCTTCGCGGAGTACTTCAAGATGGCGTGGTAAGCGGGCTTGGCCATGGCGGTCAAACGGGAAGCGTTGTGCGTGATGTTGAAGCCTTGAATGTGCAGCTCGAGCGGAACCGGTCTGACGTTCGGGTGGAAGTTGAACGTGGCGTTCGTGCTGCAGCCGAGCCACTGACCGATGTCCTTCGCGTTGGACAGCGAGGAACTAAGGGCCACGATACGGATCTGGCGCTCGATTTGCGAAGATATGTATCGCATTCGAGAACAGATTACTTCCAGGACAGGCTGAAACAGCGAGAGTATTTTTACTCAGCGCTTTCATTTCAAAAGCGACAAAAGAACAAATTTGTAATCAATGCCGTACACCGTCAGCTCCTCCGATTAACTGCAGCTCATCGACGATGAACAGGTTGATATTCTGCACGTTCTTACGCTGCTTCCAACGCCTTGAAAGAACATCCCATTTCTCAGGTGTGCTTATGATTATATTTCCCTAAAATTCAAAGTTTACGTTAAGCTACAAAGTGACGACAGTAAAAAAATTCGAACCACGATTATATATATGTACTTTGGCCAGAAGTTTCAGGTCTGTTCCGGTTTCGCCCGTTAAAATCACAACTTTCTTGCCCAACTGCAGCGTGAACTTGTTGTACCAGTCCTCGTAGATCTATCGGATGATTGACAGTTCATTTGTAAAGTAATTAAACAAATGCAATGAGGTTTTGAGTAAAATAAAATACCTGATCGGCCAGGGCTTCCTTAGGAGTGATGTACACACAACGACCGTCGGCGTTCTGCGTGAACATGTGCAAAATGGCGAATTCGGCGCAAATGCTTTTCCCGCTTCCCGTCGGCGCACCGATGAACATGTTGTCATCGCTGTTGTACACCGCGTTGAAAACTGCATAAAAATGCTCGTTTATTTATAAAATGCACCAATCACCACTTCTATCGGCCGAATACAGCTGATAAATTTGGAATTTGTGCAGTTAGTTAAGTGAAAATTTGGTTTAAAAAGCTATTACAAAAAATTCCAATTTAGTTCATGACTTGACTAAAATGCATTCCCATAGCAACTTGACAAAGCCACGCAATCGTATGGAAAATATAGATTATGTCAACTATTATACCTTGCGTTTGAATAGGGTTGAAAAATGGGAATTTATCGTTGTAGAGGACTTCGAACTGCGCGTTTCTCAACGCGCTCACAGGCAGCGGTTGGAGATCGAGCAACTCTGTCGGTGGCGGGTATTTCTCAGGGAGGATCAGGTGACGGAAAGAAACCGGCAGTTGCGTTTCGGCCCCTAATCGAACGGAAACGGTTAACAAAAAACTATACGAAAAGCCTCTCGTTAATCGCCAATCTTCACCGATCCAACGGTCCGAGACGATCCTGATGAAATACTGCGGCGGCAGCGGCTCGAATATGGGAACGAAAAACTTAACGACGTGCTCATCCTGCGAAAACTTGTTTTTCAGCAGAAAGTATTCGTGGTGAAGCACAACTTCGCTGTCAACATCCTCGACTAAAATCCAAAATGCCTAAAACGCAATGTTCATTAGCATTCTAATCCGGAAACGCTTTCCGCGCAAAGGCATATTGTTAATCACCTCGGAATGCCCGTGAACCTTCTCGTCCCACTGGAAATCGGGCGTTATCGTCAATTCAACGCGCAACGTCGACCTCGTGATCGGCTGGATGTGCGTTGCCAGTTCCAATTTCGGGAACTGATGCACGTACCTAAAAAGTAATACGCACGAATCAGCACCGCGTTCGATGTTATTCTACTGCGAAAAAGCGTTATACTTGTGAATAGTTTTGCCCATTTTCGGCATCCGGATCAATTCTCCGATCTCGCTCGGTCCCAGATCGTACAGTCTTTCCCAGGGAAAGTTCTTCTTTTCGATTTTCTTGACAACTTCGTCAGGAATCCTCTTGAATTGACGCAACGGTGACATGGACTGCCACCTGAAAAACAAAACAAGTCTTAACATTAATACCTCAAACACACAAATGCCCTAACTGGAAACCTGTACGGAACAAGTGTTTACATGCGCTTATCTATCATCTTGCACAGGGATAAGGCTTTGTCCGCAAGTTGAGCCCAACCGCGATGCAGCACAATTTCGTACGTGGCCCTCATCAGTCTTCCGGCAGATTGGGTTATAAACACCATATCGGACATCAACGCGAAACCTTCCAACTTCAGCTGCGAAATGTACGCTTGGAGGAGGACGTTGACCTACCAGACAACGCACCGAATTTTTAGCAATTCAAACGTACTACACTGCCAATATAAAAGTGCTAAACCTTAGCGCTCGGTTCTTCGATGCTCTCCTTGATCGGTATCGGGACACGTTCCATCAACTTTTGCAGCTCGAGCTTTTCTTCCTGCAATCCAAGACTCGTTCATTTAAACAATACAATGAAATACGATATACTGTACTTGCCTCCCTGACATTGATGTTCTTGAATTCGGAAGACAGGGAAAAAACACGGAACAATTCGATTTCACTTAAGGTTGGCTTCAAAAGCTGATTGTACGTGGACATCGTCTCGTGAGTACAGTAATAATGGCTGGCGATTCTTCCCAACTCCGTAACCTAAACGCGGAAATTTATTAGAATCACAGAAAGCCTCAAAACGGTTACAAACGGTTACGAGGAACCTGAAGATGCCCGGACTTCTTGTCGTATTTTACGAGATTGCACTTGGCCAACATCAGCGCCGCCGTGTGAACGATGTCCGCGCGACTCTGCTCCAGCATCGGATCTTCTTTCGCCTGATCGTGTCCGATACCGTACAGATTCGGGGACCGCAGCATCCTGATGTAGAGGTACGTGTAGCCGAGCCAGTTGCACGCGTCTTTCACGTTGTGCACCGTCCCTAAAACTATCTCCGCGTTCAGCATATCCGGTAACCTGCTTATCATCTGACTCTCGATCGGCAGCTGCGGCGAAAGCGAAGGCGAACAAAAGAAAACGAATCAGCATTGCACCGAGACTGTAGACAAAAGGCAAAAAGGGTTACTTGTTGGTTAAGGAGAGACAGATAAAACTGCAATTCGCTGTGATTAGTGATGAGTATCCCTTCGCCTTTGCTGTCGTACTGAGGACGACCGGCTCTTCCCAACATCTACAAACAACAAAACCACATTTGATCCACTTTATCGATTATTTACCAACGAAAGAGGATACAACGATCTGGAACCTGGAGGACATCCAAAGCTCCCAATTCAACCCAGCGTCCTTTCTCGGGACTGTAGATCTGAGTTCCTTTTATGATGACAGTATGCGCGGGCAAATTCACACCCCAGGCCAACGTGGCGGTCGACACGAGAACCTGGATGTGCCTGTCCGCGAACAGGTCCTCGACTAGAGTACGATCGACGCGGGTCATGCCGGCGTGATGGATCGCAAAACCGTACGGCAGCAGATCTTTCAGTTCTTGGTTCTGCAGCAAAAATCTCATCGTGTCAAAAAAGAAATACCGGAATTAATGTTGTCAAATGACCGACTACCTTCACTTGATCCGCTTCTGTACGCAGAATCTCAGTGGAAGCCGATCCTTCTCTGAGGAACAAGCCGAGCGTATCTTTCTCGAGGCACAGATCGCGGATAGCTCGGGCGGTCTTGCCGGTTTCCTTTCGCGAATGCACGAAGACGAGAACCTAGGAAATCTTTAAAGTATTAGACGAATTGATACAAGTTAAGGTGACCAACACTTTGCATTGTGTTGTCGAACTCCAGATTAGTACATATCATAATGATTTAATCTTTTAAACTTTACCTGATTTTTGCCGGCATGTTCCATCACTTTCTCGTACACTACGTCGTTCATGACCTGGAAACGCTTGACGGCTTTGCGTTCGGTCACGCCGATGTACTGCTGCTCCAAAGGCACCGGTCGAAAGCTGTTATCGAAGTAAAACAGTCCTTTGGAAGGATCGACGCGCAGGAAAGTTGCCACGTCCTCGTAATTCGGCAAAGTCGCACTCAGCCCGATCAATCGAACATCTTCCTGCGTCGTCTCAATGTTTCTGATGGTTCTGAATTACACAAAAACACCTTTTATTACAGCATTTCACTCGGATGCATCCGTGTTACTTTAATATGTAACTAACCTCGCAACGAGAGCCTCCAAGACCGGACCGCGATCATCGTGCAGCAAGTGAATTTCATCCTGCAAGAGTTTCAAGGCATTGCTACAGTTACTACGACTGAAATAGGGATTAAAAAATATTTAAAGCTTACGAAAATCATGAGTCGCACGAGCTGCGTGTACGTTCTCTCGCCTCCTTTGCGCGTGATGATGTCCCATTTTTCCGGGGTGCACACGATTATCTGCGACTGTTGGATTTCTTCTCGGCTCAACTGATGGTCGCCGGTTAATTCGGAAACTTTGATATTGTACGTGCTCAAACGCTGCAAAGAAGAAGAAAACAAATCCGGGTTACCATCAAATTTTTCATTGTTGAGCGATTAAAATTCATACCTTCGAGAAGTTCCCCACCATTTCCTGTACCAGGGACCGCATCGGAGCTACGTAGATGATTTTGAACTCGTCGGCGTTAATTGTCCCGTCGGAATTGATGTGTTTGCCGATTTCTCTCATGATGCACAGCAAAGCGACGTTTGTTTTACCGGCACCCTGTCCGCCCGAAAGAATTTTAAGTATATATTGAAATCAGGGGTCCGTCGCTGCCGTCTTACCGTGGGAGCGCACAAGAGCAGATTGCCATCGGATTCCATCGCGATCTTAAAAAGTCTGCTTTGAATTCTATTCAGCGGTTGGTTCATCGCCTTCAGACTCTCGAACGCGGGTTGCGCGTACTTCGGAAGGCTGTCGATCGGCACGAGAGTCTCCTTTTCTTCGAAGGGTTTGCTCTTTAAGGCGGGAACGTGCACTTCTTCGTACCCTGAAATGAAATATATATGTCAATATACAAAATTGACAACTACAAAGTGATTTCCACGAACCTTTACGTTGCTTTCTGAACGAACCATCCGGCAACTGGCATCGCTTGTTCGCCTTGAAATGACTGCCTTGAGCAAAGCTCATGTCTTCCAGATCAACAACTTGCCGGATTCCAGGAATCTGTTTGAAATGTTTGCCTCAATTACATTAACACATCTTTAAAAAAAACCGTCATCTTAAGAGAATTCACCTGTCCGGAATCTGCGTCATCTACGTCCATGGCTTCGAGATCCGCATCCACACGCGCCTGTCTCGCTTGCACTCTCCTCTCACGCGCCTCCTTCAAGATGCCGAAAGAAACAGCAGATATTAGGTTTTTTGTTCCGATTATTAGATAAAAGCATATATATACCTGCACGATGTCCTCCTTTTCCGTGTTTTCTAACATTCGAAGGATCTTGGCGAGAAGAGTGTCCGATTGCATCTTCTCGATGATCTTCGTCTTCTCCGCCTCGCTTTGAGACGACGCCAGCAACGTACAATACAGTACTGCAAACGGGGAAAAATGACATTCCCGAAATAACCAGTACCGCGTCTTACTTACCCATCTGCCTGTGCTGACGCAGAACTTTGATGAAATCAAACTGCGTGAACCCGAGCAGAAGAACCAACTGGTTCTCGCAATCCCGATCGTCACTCGCCGCCTATCGTTAATTGTTGAAAAAATCAGTCCGCATTCGCTCAATTGCGTTTGTTGAATCGCGGGAAAGAAGCCGAACCTTTAATATCTCTATGACTTCGCTGACTTTCGCCTGAGCCACCATGGGATCGTCGTAAAACCGACTGAGCTTCCTCTGAAGCCAATACGCGTCGATGTCCCGCGGATGAAGGCCTTTCTCCCTTTTGGCAGCGATCTCTTGCGCACCGGTTAACTGCGCATCGCAACACGAATCAAGCGCTTTTTAACCGGTAAAATTGCAAATATATTTTTACATTCGCTTGCAACGTGGTCTCGATGATTGCTTCTTCCCCTTCGTTCTCATCGTTCGAATCTTCGTCTCGTACTTCGCCGTACATGTCCTCGTCATCCTAAAAAAGCAAATATGTATGGTTTTCTGTTTTTAAATATGTAATTTAATCTGAGTATAAATTACCTCATCGTCGGATTCCTCGAACTGGACGTTTACACCGTACGTCTCGTCCATATTTTCATCTACAAAGTGTTTTAGTCACTGCGCGTTCGTGACAAATTTCAACGCACGGCGCTTACCGGCAAGTTGCGATTTCTCATCGACTCCGTAATCGGTGATCTTCTTGCCAAGGTTCACCAGGAGAGCGAAGCGTTCTTCGGTCAGCGCTCCGAGTAGCGTTTCCGTTTCTCGCTTCCTTTCCTTGTCCTTCAGCTTGTCGTTCTTGAGAACGGCCAGCACTTCATCGGCCGCGCCGCACAGTACATCCCTCGGCTTCCAATTTAAAGCAGACAACGTTAAAACAAACATCCCTTCAAAGTAGGGCAATGAATGAATAAAGAACCAAGTTCGCTCACTTGATCGCCGAGAGCAACTTGTATGAAACTGAGGAGAACTTCGTAGGTCTGTCTCGATTCTTGGGTCTTTGGGCGGTAAAGAACCCCGATCATATCGTCCACACCTTCGGAAAGCAGCGTAACACCTTTCATCTTCGTGAAGTCGTACCTGTCTTCGTCTCGTTTCTGTCGCCTGAACAACAACAATAATAATGACAGTGTTTGCGGTTGGGAAAATTGTACCCGTACAAACCAACATACTTAATTTTCCTTTCCTCTGAGAACTTTGGTTTAGTCCGTTGAGACCGGTCACCCATCCGGGTTCCCACCATTTTACCCACCAATGAATTAACATCTCCGGTAGCTTCATCTCTGTTGCGACGGTCAATCAGACGAGTATCAGCTTGAAGTACAAGATTTGAGTTCTGCAAATCAAATATAAATGGTAATCATTATTACAATACACATACATTTTTATAAAGTTTATATGCACAATATAGCAATTTATTTAACGCAGTTTAATGTGTTTTGAAAACAATATATAACCACGTGTCTCACTTGGCAGATTATATATAAATTTTCAACGCTACGTAAAATAAAAATCCACGTCGTAGCGTTCAAACAGAACATACTAAGCCTAACTTGTGTTCATCACATTAGCCGGCAGAGCGTCATTGTCGTTTTCGGAAAATCCAAACCAATTACGAAACTATTTTAACGATATTAATGTGCGTCTACAAGCTATAGAGGCTAATATATGTTAAAAAACCCGATAACCAGCGTGAATACTAGTAAAACAACATACCGCTTTGTACTCGTACTGAAGAGCACGAGCAGCTTGGTCCGCCATTTTGTCGCGAAGAGCGGCGAACAGTCAGGTCATTCCCATGGAACTACTTTTTCCGCCAGCCAATCAGAGACGAACACACTTCGATGACGTCACGACGCATTTTGGTTTTGTGACGAACGCACCATGATGACGTCACTTTTATGTTGCATTGTTGGAATACTCCTACGGCGGCTACCTTATTACTTCTATCTACCTTGGCGAAGAGTTGTATTGCAAACTTCCAACAGGTATGGTGGATAGTCGTTGGATATTGAGTGTGACGTCATTGGCGGGTGAAAGTGCGCAACACAAATAGGCAAAAAAAATTATATTTTAATTTCGTGTACAACATTTATAATACAAACAAGAATTTTATAACCACGTGATTTTCTTCGCATGTAAGTTTATTCCTATCCACCATCGTAACTTTTTTTATCAGCAAGACGTGTCTGCGTTATAAAATCAGCGCATTAATTATATTTTGTTATGACCAAATCCGCTAGATGGCAGCACTACAGAAAACAGATTCACTAGCAATGTGGGGAAGTCAACTTCCAGGATGATACGCACCACATGATGACTCATTGTCATTCAAGATCTCATACTGAGGTCGAGTTGAAGGAGGCGAGTACGACGACTCGACGTCTATTACCATTACCAAGAGTATAGCCATTACTAACTATACTTGGGGTTAGTGCTCAACTTGGTATTGTTAATTTTGTTGTATTATACAAACAAGGAAATGACGAAATGCGTAGAAATCAGTTGTCAAAACAAAAAACCAATCGAATTTAATTGATTGTAAATCTGCAATTAATATAGCTAGTCTATATTTGCGCTAATACATTTCAAAAACATTGACATCAATCGAATTATTCACTGTAATAAATTGCAGGCATATATAATTTTAATTTATTTCGGATAATCGAGGTTGTATACTCTATGAATAATAAAAAAAGCACGTGTTGACATTTGGTTTCGGTTTCAGTTTCCTTTCTGTCCGTTGTTTGCATATGCGCATATACGCCATCTTTAATGTTGAGGGAGTTATTTCATTTCAAGTGTTTAGGCTATCTATTAATTACACTACTACAATATGTTATACTATATACAATGTACCCTCATGCACATAAAATTATAAATTACATTTTGTGAATGTTTTGTTACAATTTTATATAATTATAAATTAATGCCGGTAGCGTTAAAAAAAAATCCGAGAGTTTTGACAGTTACTATCTATTGTTATTTTATCTGCATAGCGGTTTCATTTTCAGGATGTTATCATGCAGTTTAATAAAGGGGCCATCCATGAATGATTTCACGCATTTTGGATACATTTTTGACTATCCCCTTCCGTACGTCAAGTCCAAATATTCATATTTCATCTAAGATAGGGGCAATGATGATTGAAAACCCCAGCCAAACTCAACTGGGAATATTTGACCTTTATAAAAAAAGGAGAGGTTATAGGAGACCGGATGTCCTTGGGTGTCGGTGTGTGACGTCACATATTCTAATAACAATCCCCTTCGCCTCCATTGTCAAACCTTGAAAGACCCCCTCCTTGGAGCTTGACATCGTTTATGGATGGCCCCTTGCCTGTAGTCGTATCAAATTCCGCTAGCATTGTCAAAATCAACCTTTATCAGTGATAAGATTGAATGTTGATGGTGAATGCATTCATCTCGTGCAAAAACAACTGTAAATTTCGAATAACTTTTGATTAAAAAAGGTTAAAATCCTTACATTACAGTTTATTTGATTTTACAAGAAACTATAAAAGTTCGTAATGGCCCGTATTTGTTACAATGTTTCGCTATATTTATAAACGAAATTAGCAACATTTTATTGTATTTATCACCTACTTCTACTGAAATTGTACAACTTTGCTCGTGAAATAATTGACTGATCCGATCAATAAGCCTTTTCAGCTAATGATTGTATGACAACTAACTGTAATTGTTGATTTGAAACTGCACAACTGTATAGTAGTAGCTGAATGGAGAAATCTTGTTGCCTTCGTTGAAATATTTATGTTTGAATAGGAAGAATTTCTATACTTTGGCAGACGATTAAACAAGATTTCAGCCATGGACGGTGATTGGAGAACTGGCCGCAGAGGACGTGGCCCGCAGCGTGGTCACCCAGACCAGGGACCTAGAAGAGGGCACTTTGGTCATGGACCTGGTAGAGGAGGGAGAGGAGGAACCAACATTAACCAAGGCGAACACAATAATCTGAGAGGCAGAGGATGTGGCAGAGGAAGAGGTAACAACAACAACGGCGAACGACAAGATAACGACTTTAGGGCACCGCAAGAACCGAGGATAATCCGACCGATGAGTTACCAAAGACTCAATGAACTGCTAAACAAGGAACCGGCGGAGGTGTTGCTCACTCTGCGCGACGGCAACTGCGGATTCGTGGAGATGGTGAACGCGGTAGCGATTGGCTC
>WWPM01018975.1:0-10414 GCA_023279145.1 Glomeris maerens | reverse complement strand
TTGCAGAGGTTCAGAATTTCCAAGTCACATTTATAATAAATTGTGTGCATGGAGTAAAATAGTTTCTGAACATACTAAGTATATTTACAAAAAAAGACATGCCACCTGCAATTTCAAGGTCATGTAATTATTAAGGGTATACCATAAAACACTAACTATACAAATATACAATATGGTTCAATTCCACATTCGACAACAAAGTTAAAAATTTTGACGAAAATCAGAAGTTGCATTCAAAAATACATATGAGGTTTACTGTAATTCCATGGTGGGCTACAACATCTTTACCCATCCTTGAGACAGAAAACCAATAAACTTGAAGATAACGTAAAGGGACCAATCGGATTTGCCATATGAGCTTTCCAGATTAAAGTTACATTACTTTCCTCAAAATATCAGTGGGTTTTGTAATTATGGCCAATAAACTTTATCTTGAACCACCCTGTATATTACACTGTTGAATGCATGTACGTGGCGATCATGCAAAAGTTACTTATACTTTTGCTATATAAACTACATAAAATCTGCTTCTATCAGAGAATTAACTGCATTTTTATTAGAAATGTATGAGATATATGGCAAAATTATTTATTATATAATTCCAAGGGCTTTTGTCGCGGAAGGTTTTTCAAATTAGGATACTAACTAGTATACAGGGTGTTGCCGAATTCGTTGGACAAACTGACAGGGTATATTCCCTGCACAAAAAGAAGACTTAAAGTTCCTATGAATCCTGGTCCGGAAATGCTTAGGTTTTTAAGTAGGACCGACATTAAATGTGACATCCATAATTCATGCTCCCCACAGCTTTCCATTGATCATTCATTATGCGTTCCTAATAAAGATGTGGGGAGCATGAATTATGGATGTCACATTTTATGTATAGGTCCTACTTAAAAACCTAAGCATTTCCGGACCAGTGTTCACAGGAACTTTAAGTCTTCTTTTTGTGCAGGGAATATACCCTGTCAGTTTGTCCAACGAATTCGGCAACACCCTGTATAAGTATGTGAAACTTGCTTTACTTCAATACTAATCAATCCCCCTAAACCCGAATGTCTTATATCCAGATGGCAAGGGCATCTAAAACGCTGTCAACGCTTTTTAGATGTTTTCGGGCATCTAAAATGGAAGCACGTTGTAGTCAGTTGCCATCTTTTTGGCATAGATATGTAAAAGTAAGATGCCAACTTTTTCGATGGCAACTAGAATTAACCCGAGTCGAAATTTGAATTCTGTTTTGTTTCTTGTAATTCTGTTTTGATTATATTTTGATTCTTGTGATTGCCGTGAACCTATTTTGATGCTGTTAATTCTTTCTAACACCTATTTTGATGCTGTTAATTCTTTCTAACACCTATTTTGATATTGAAGCCTCTGGTGTCCCTAAAACGGAAGTAACTCAGGTTTCCAGCATCAAACCAGAATCTTGGAATATATTAGGAGCATACAGAACTCAGATTCCATTTTACCTCCGGTGTCCCTAAAATTTAGGGCTTTCAGATCTAAAATGGATTTTTAATTTCGACTCGGGAAGGCAACTGAATTTAAGATCCTATCTGTTTCCTACCGACAACTGATTTTGATTTGCCATCGTCACATTAGTAGTATATCTAACTTGAAAAAACCATCTTCTCACAATAGCAACTTAATTTCAGATGCCATCTTTCTGAAGCTGATATTTAACTTTAAAAGTGTCGTATTATTTGCACGCACATCCAGATTTAAGATCCCATCTTTTTAAGGGGGGCAGCAAAGCTTCTGCACCTGCACTCTTATAACAAGGCACTGTGTGAGAGCTGGGATCCGGTGCTAAGACGAACCCTGGCTAATATCACCAACACATGCATGGAAACAGAATTGTTGAGGATTATTGAACCTTTATGCAAACCTCTAAATTAATATCAAATTGTCGCAATAGTTTTCTGTGTGAAATTCAAAAATACTGTTTTTGCAATGCTAAATCGCTCATTGGCACATAAAGAATATATCTTCAACATCACCATAAATGAAAATTTGAGATAACTTTCTTGCATGTAATTGGCATTCCATGTACTAACTGTATTTGTATCAGGGTATTTGTAAGTTATAAAGGAGTCACCTGCAGGGGAATACCATTTGTGTCCAAAAACATTGGGCCCCTATTTCATAATTTTCAATTTTTTATGAGCTGGTTTTTGGAGAGGATCTCTCTCCTCACTTTATTTTTAAACAAATAAATTTGTTACACTCGAACCTCTACAATCCGGACGTTTATCAGGCCAGACTTTTTGTCCGGGTTATAGAGGGATCCGGATTACAGAAATCCCTGTTATCCGGATAGGTACAATTCATCCGGATTACGGAAGGAGTTTTGTTTTTGCGAAAAAATAGAATATTTAAAAGTTTAAGCATTTGTGAACTTTATTTGTAAACTTTATCTGATAGTAAATTTATGAACTTTATTTGTGCACTGTGACATTATTATAACAACTTGAGAGGACAATCTTCATGCGTCATTTCCAAAGCCTGAAAATTCTGTTATTATGGTTTGCCGGGCCACAGATTTCTCCCAACATATATAGTTTTCCAAAGACGTTAGCCATGCAGATTACGGAGGTTACTGGCTTGCGAATTTCGGCCGATATGCGGGTTATGGAGGGGCCAAATTACAGAGGTCATTTTCTGTGTTAATCAATAGGAGCAAGTCCCATTCAAAAGAATTTGTACGGAATATAGAGGGGATCCGGATTACAGAGGTTCGACTGTATTTACAGATTTGCAACCAGTTTAATAAAAATTACTTGTAAGTCACAATTGGAAATTTAAAGAAGCAATTTCAATAAAGAAAATTTTATTCATAAATAGAACATCTTATATTTTTTACCCATCTTTTGACAATTATATTTCACAGCATAAGCGTTTAATCTTTGCCCATTGTGTACCATATTCAGAACCAACAACAGGTATACAAAAAACTCATTTTTTTGGAAATTTTACAAAAGAATTTCTTAATTAACTTACAAGAAGCATCTTAATTTCCGCACCAACTAACCACAGAGCATCTTATTTTCTGTTCCATCTTTAGCCATCTTATAACCATCCAAATTTCATGTCTTAAAATGAGACATGTCAAGCAAGAAAAGTGCCTTGAAGTAAGATGTATTATGTTATCTTGAAATATGATGTCAATTGACTCAAGATGGGGTGGCGTCTTAAAACTATCAATAAATAAACATCATATAAATATGATTTCAATTAAATAAATCTTCTTACCTGTAATGCAATCAGAATTAAATCGGACTATAAAAGCATATCAATTAAGTAAATAATTAATTCATAGTTACATTTCAATAATTCAGTACACAAATTTTGTAATAATTTTATAGTTCACCTTGCAATACTTGAATTTTCACAAATTCTAAGTGTTCAGTAGGACCTATATAACGTTTCCTGATGCTATATGGGTTATCGGAGCTGCGCATTCGATTGGTTGCTGTACGACACCGCCCCTGTATGACGTCATACACAGACTTGTGGGCATTCGTTGCAACCCTTGCATCCAAAATGGCATCATATGACGGAATAACATGGAAAAATGAAATACTTTTCATTTGGGAGAAGAGAAAAAGAGGCGAAATAGATAATAAACTTCTTAAGTGGCAGCCAATCAAAACAGCTGCATGTATCAATAATTTCTATCATATTCCCTTGTTTACACCAGAATTTCTTAATTAAATGTACATAATTCATTAACAACATGCCATATTCTTTCAAAATACTGTATATGTAATTTTCCACATAGATTAATTGAAATTGCAGTCTGCAGTATCTATAATACTGTGTAAAAAGGAATTGCAAATGCTATACACAAATTAATTGCATCAATTTGTCACAATTGCATTGCAAATTGCATATTCCTTGCAATTACAAAATATTGTCATTTTGTGCATAGATGAAAGTTGATGCCATTCCAACTTCACAATTGGTACAATTCAATCAATAATGGTTTCTAATTTTATTCAACATTCCTAAACTTGAGACTTTCATGCTTTTTACTTGAACAGTAAAAGGACTCTATACGTATAGTAAGGAAACAAGCCAATTACAACTTTGAATCATGGCCAGATGACCTTGGATCATAATTTCAGTTTTTTCTGATAGAACGGCTTAAGCCACTAAATCTCTTGAAAACGTTGCTTAAAACATAAAACAGATTAGAAATTTGCGGTAAAATGCAATTCTGTTTCACTGGGTTGCAGTTACTATTTTACTATATATTATATATTATTTTCCACAAACCCTTTAATGCATCATGGATGGGTCCATCACATGTACTACATTGCTACAATTATTGAATTCATTGAAATTGCTTCAAACTTGTAGTATTTTATGAATATTTTAAGATAACAATTTCCGGAGTTATAATTAATGCAAGAACCATGCAGGAAATTGAAACATAAAATGCAAATTGAATGTCTTGAATGTTGAGCACTGTTTGAAAATATATAGATTCTAATAATTCCCTGTCATAATATGAAAACTATCCAGAACTGTTTCACACATTCATTTAAAGGAACTGGATCTCAGTATATATAATATAATTTTGATGAAAATTCTACATTTCTTCATGTTGAACACCTCAATTGAACAATATTTTTAGTCAAAAATGTGTTCACCTCATGGAGCGTTTACTATACAGTATCTTGTATAAATATTGCTGTTATACTGAGATATGTACACATATTCTATAATTTAATTTGTATCTATAAAAATGTCAATTAGGTAAATTTTTGATATTAATGACAACCAACAAAACGTAGAAAGTATAAGAACAGTCTGCATCTTGAGTTTGACAACCGACCCAAATGATTTGACTTCTCTGTAAACCCTTACCAAGATATAATTAATAGACCTTAAAACGCAGAGCATTCAATTTGTAATTTTCTGGAAATTTTATGAGCATTGCAACTCTGAAAATCTTTGACATCTTAATAAAAATCTAAAATAATGTCTTTAAAAGTTTTAAACAATTTCAATGAAGAAGGAATTACAGCTATGTGTATATATCATGATAATCATTGAAGGATGTGAGAATAACAAAAGTAATCAAAGAGTTGGAAAAATATAATTTCAATTAATAAATTTAAGCATAACCATTCAATTAACATATATTATTTTAACATTTTTCCATATTGCTCCTAAATAATTTCCCAGCCCCATAAAATTCAAATATAACGCACTCATAATATTAACTATACACATCCGTATATTGAAAATTATACAAGTTCCTTAATTGAGAAAAATTCGGATTATATCGCGAAAACAAGAATTTCAAATATATAACGGCTAGATTGAACGAATATATATTAAAATAATTGTAACATTCAAAACTCACATTCTGTATTTAACAAGGAGAATACTGTATTGTTTTTAATTAATTTATTTACGTTCGAATTTATAAGAAAAGAAAATCAGAGTTAAGATTGAAATGTATCAACCTGCATGATTCAGAAATGAAATTTCCCAATTACCGATTATTTTAATTATAACTGTGATTGTTATTTCAAAATGGACCTTTTATATATAAACAACCGCGTATAGGGCATTTAATGCATTATTATGCTAACCTACAGGCATAGGGCTATATAAAGAATTATGCCTAAAAGTAGGCTAATCGATCGTAATCCCAAAGCCCTTTGATTTCAAATAGGCCTAACGTTTTAAAACCTCGCCATTATGTCTACACATTTAACATTATTATCACATTTAACGCAATTTGTTAATGACCATCAACAGCTCTAACCAAAACACCAAACAAAAATCAAGAAATAACGTATAAAAAAACCCTTTTGAGAAAATATAAGCCTAATTGCATATATAATTCACAAATATAATTCGTCACAAATATAAAATAAATACTGTATAAATTATCACATTTCTATAGGCGTTATTTTATGTATGCAAACCTAAATAGGCCTAAATAAATTCCTGATAAGCAAGAAAAATTACAAGTTTTAAATTAAATTTATTCTACAACAAAAAATACAATATAATCAAAATGTTTGATTTTGTTTTTGATTATATAAATTACCAAAAATATGAACCAATTTAGGGTTTATTACAATTACATTTCCAAACGGTTAATTTCGTGAAATAGGCCTAACACTGCTCCTAATACAATTCTAAACGCGATAAATCTAAATACCTAATTGTAATTAATATACCAAATTACATATAGAATAACACACAATCTAGTGCCAAAAATATAGAGGCATTTTCTCAAAACAATAAAATATCTCAAGATAACTAATTCCCTAATTCCATATATTTTTGTAACATTACATAATGAAAGTAAAAAATATAATACATTGTAATCAACTTGATTTACGCAATAAATTAGTCAAAAATAAAACCATAATATATTATATAGCTTTCTATGAAGCAGTTGCATATACTTTATATTAAATATACTGTATTATAAAATTAGTAAAAAAATATATCTCGTTCAATTTAATTTCTATTTTTCAAGCATATGTCATATTAATTTCTATTTTCCTTCTGTAAAATTTGAGGAAAGTTTTGAATATTGGAAAGACCTATAACGTACTTCTGATAATTATATTTTCCCCCTTATTTCTTTCATTTAATTTACAATTCTCCAAATTAGATATTACATTATTGGTTAACTGAAAGGTGTTGAATGAAGAAAGAGAGGAAAGGTAAGGGCCATGAGCTCGGTTGGAAAGCAATGGGCAAGGGCAAAAGGAAAGGAGGAAGAATAGGGCACGCGCGGACATTGCGCAAAAAGTAGGCCCACAGGTAAAAGAGGTGCACAATTGTTGGAAAAAGGGCGGGGTTAAAGGCCAGCAAAGGGCGCTTTTCACCGGCCCCAAAGCATGATGGATCGAGTGGACACTGCGGGTGCCATTCACCAATTGCTGCACTGCAGACACGCGTCACGTGACCTGCTCCAATTAAAGGTCATGCAACAGATCACGTGGTCAGAATGACGAAAAACTAGTGCCCATTTGCATGAGTGGCCCTGTCCCTTATGGCAAAAAACGGCCTAATCCGCCCACGTGTTTGCTAAACAGCTAAGTCCACGTGTTTACTACTGCAGCAACAAATGCCCTTTGACCTCCAAAATCGCCCAACCATGATATGTATTACAACGCATGCGCACAAAACACTAGCTTCCCATACATAGGTGTACAATAACTGTTTCTCTGATAAGTACACATACTACGCAAAAAAGATCCCATAAATTTCAAACATTTGTAATAATTCTAATATATAATTTTAAATTTATGTATTTCATGGGGGAAAATATGCAAAATTAGTTTGTACAAATTTCAATTTTGCATCTTAAGTCACTTGTTCACAAATATATTTATTATAAATTTTTAAGCAAGGAAACAATTCTTATACATTAAATTAAATTATCATAAATATATGCAGTTACAATTTTTTGAAACTATATTTTCAAATTTGTATTCTGTATATATGGCAATTGTTCAAACAGAGACATTTACCATTTTAAATTTTTACAATTCGCAAAATAAACAACTTCCACTTGACTACATGCATTAGTTCATTTACAGATAAGAATTTATTTACCATTATTAATTAAATTACTCGGTTTAATAAAATCCAAATCGCAATTTAAAAATTCAATTCCCTAAGTAAACTGCATTCGCTATATTAGAAAATTGTGTATTATCTTACTGAAAACATCCACTATAATAATAGTTAGTCGATATACAAATTTGTTCAAATTAAATATTCCAACTAATTATTACAAAATAATACAATTGACATGATACAACAACAACAATAATTTTTTAGAAAATTGACATTATAGCAGCTGCTTATTTTATTTTGCCCAACTGCAACAGCAACACGAATTATAAGACCGAGCTGGCAATTTTGCTAAATTGCACAGTTGGTGCATCAATACGCCCCAACAAGACCTATTCAGCATTTTGCTCACGTATTACACAATGCACACTCACACACACACACACACACACACCACATTGCATTGGATGCCACATGTTAAAATATACGAGGCTACACAGTGTCAAAATAAGAAAGAATATCATCACATCGATCCGCACACTTACCATTCTGAGCTTCGTCCAAGCAAAAAGTTGCCCACTTTCTCCGCCCAAAACCTCTACTTGCGTTCTTGCCAAGGTGCCCAAACTCGGTCACATGACACTATCCTCACTTGCCGAACGAATGCCACAGTTCCAATAACGGCCTTATCACCCAAACGCCCAAAACAAATGGGCCGAAACCGGAGGTTTTCGCCAAAAGCATTGCACCCACGTGTTGCTCCGAACGGGTGTAACCCTTTGCTGGTTTAGCTTTGGGACCCCGTCTGGTGTAGGGCTTTTTGCACCTCCCCCCAAGATGGGATTCGAACGGTCCCCAACCCTATAGGCCCGTTGTTGGCAACAATAGAAACTCGTGTGAAAAAAAGGGCTCCTGCAAAACTTCATACAAAAGGGCAGCATGGGGAAAGGGGTCCACCTAAACAGACACGTATATACCACCGAAACGGCCCAACCCCTGAGCCCCTGACGACCAGGGTCCCAGGGTCCTACAACTTACGCACACACAGACAAAAAAAACCATCCTTATATAACCCGTCAGTATCAAAAAAGTTCCACCCCCTGAAACCCACTGTAATAACGCTGCGATTTTTTCCCATGATGCACCACATGCGCCAATGGTCCTATCCGGTCTTCATTGTATACCCTTTCATTTTTTAACCCCCTTTTTTGCAGACCCAAACAGGTAAGTACAGAGTACAGTTGTATAAGAAGTTGGCTAATTTGCATACAGCTTCCCCTTTTTCTTGCTCATCGCAGGGGGTGGGGGAAAGGGCAGGAAGGGTGTAAAAGGGCCTTCTTAATCAACCACCCTGGGTGCTGAAGCAGACAACCGGGCTACCCATACTTATATATAAAATGCGTCATAACAAACGTTGACATGAGGCATGAAAAAAAAAAGCTTGTAGCCCTTATACCCCTTCCCAACATGCACCTGTTGAAAGCCCTAACAACCCAGCCAAAAAAAATAGGCAGGGGAGGGGTAATAACACCACCAAGGGAGTTCTTAAAAAAGTGGGTCCTTTTTACATGCAAAACGAGACAAAAAAGAGAGGGTTATGCAGTTTCAATTCATATGGAAATCCTGCTGCACAGGCCCTTATATGCCCAAAAGGTGCGAATTCATATAAATTTCAGTCAGAAAGGGCACAAAGATGTTCATTCCAGTACGTATATTCAAAGTTATGGTCTTAACTCTTTAAATTGCTAGCCCACAAATTCCATTTAAAATTTCATAAAAAAATGTTTGATTGACTAATATTGATTTTGCATTTATCGTAATACAAATTATTTGAAATTAAATAGGGGCTCGACTTATATAGGGCCACTCTTGGCTTAGGACCACATAGCACCTGCCTGTGCTAGAATGTTTTTATAAACAATTATAGAAATTAAAAAAAAATCAAAATTTCTGTATTGGGACCTCTATTGCAATTAAACCATTTTACCGTAATAACTTAGGTACTACATTCTTAATCCAGAGTAGAGTAATTGAATTGAAAGGTGTATTAATTATTGGCAAACTAGGTACTAATAGAATTACATCTTTAAAAACTCCCACAAAACCATGCAAATTTCAAAATTTTACCAAAATTACATTTCATATCTATATAAATATATTAGACGTTTTGAATACACCTTAAGGGCTTTTTTGCAACAAAAGTGTCATTCATGCGTAAAATACGAAATTTCTATTGGAATTCATAGCGCAGAATGATTTTTTTTAGAAAACCAGTATGAAATATCGGAAATCTTGAAGGTGTGGGACCTTTCTTTTTTCACACGATATAGTCTGCAAAACTCTTCTTTCCCCCCTCCCCCTCAAGATTTCTTTCTTCTCATTTTATACCCTTGCAATTCAGTTGATATGGGTTAACCCCCTTCTCTCACCTTTCCTTCCTTCAGACCAGTAAAAATACTGATAGTGTCGCTCGCTTGCCACTAAATAAGGACCAGGGCACACTGTATATTCAAACCAATGGCCCCCACACGTCGCACATGCCCTATATGTCACACCGCAACTGCTTCCATGACGACACTAGCAGTGCCATTTCAAATTACTATACAATGTATATATACTTTCATTCAAGAATCTGAAAGTTATTTTTTTAAAACCCAATTAATTTTCCTCACATTCATTATTCCAATTACAATTAAGCATTTCATTTTCGTCATTAAATTACAAAATAAGCCACTAATGAATAAACCTCATTTCTACCACAATTAATTACAATTAAAATTGTTCATTGTTTCTTTCAAAATTTTAAGTTAGTAATATGTACTGTGTTTATCGAAATAGTATTGAATGTTGCAAT